>CM038215.1:188428270-188576327 GCA_021442155.1 Cymbidium sinense
GGTTTTAGTGTTAAGGGTTTGGGGTTTAGGGTTTTTTGCAAAAAAATTAAGTAAACTACTAGGTTTAGATTTATTTAGTTTTTTTAGTTTATTTTTTATATATTTAATTTATTTCAGTTTTATTTTTTTATGTTTATTTTTATTTTTATTTAATTTACTTTATTTATTTTAGGTTTTTAAATTTTAGTTTATTTTTTAAGTTTATGTTTAGGTTTAGGTTTATTTTTTAGTTTAGTTTTATTTTTATTTTATTTTTTAGGTTTAGGTTTTATTTTTTATTATTAGGTTTATGTTTAGGTTTTTTTTTTTAGGTTTAGGTTTTAGGTTGTTATTTTAGGTTTATTTTGAAGTTTTATTTTTTAGGTTAGGTTAAAGTTTATTTTTAGTTTATTTTATTTTATTTAGTTTAGGTTTAGGTTTAGGTTTTATTTATTTTAGTTTAGTTTATTTTATTTTTGGTTTAGGTTTATTTTTTAGTTTATTTTATTTTTATTTTAAGTTTTTATTTTTTTTCTAGTTTAAGGTGGAGGTTCTATTTTTTATTTATTTTTATGATTATTTTTTTAAGTTTAGGTTTTTATCTAGTTTTTATTTTAAGTTTAGATTTTATTTCATTTAGGTTTTTTATTTCAAGGTTTATTTTATTTTTTAGTTTAGTTTAGGTTTTTATTTATTTTGTTTTAGTTTAGTTTTTATGTTTTATTTCATTTTATTTTTACATTTAGGTTTTGGTTTTTATTTTATTTTGTTTATTTTTTTTATTTAGGTTTAGGTTTTAAGGTTTATGGTTTAGGGTTTATGGTTTAGGGTTTTAGGTTTTAGGGTTTAGGGTTTAGGGTTTAGGGTTTAGTTTTAGGTTTAAGGCTTTTTAGGGTTTAGGGTTTAAGGTTTAGGTTTTAGGTTTAGGGTTTAGGTTTTAGTTTAGGGTTTAGGGTTTAAGTTTTTTTTTTGATGGAGTTTAGGGTTTAGGGTTTAGGGTTTAGGATTGTTAAGGGGTTTTTTTTGGGAAAGTTAGAATTTTATTACCATAAATGGAAAAGATACAATGTCCTTAAAAGTGCTAAAGCTCTAAAATTCTACTGCTCTCAGAGCTACAAGAAACCTAAAAAGCTAAATCCTTATCTAAGTACATTAGAAAAAGAAAACAAAAAAGAGGAAATACAACATCTAAAAGCATAAGAAAAAGACAGTAAGGCTAAAACAAATCGAAAATAGTAAAGGATGAGTCAACAGTTCATGATTCTTTTGAGCAAGATAAGCAAGATCCACAACTAAGTAATGACCATTCCCTCATAAAGTTCAACCTATAAAGAAATATAAAACACTACAAAGGCAAAATTCATAGCTAAAAAGGATATGGATAAAGAGAGGAAAAGGAGAGAACTAAGAACGATAAGGCTCAGACTTAGTTAAGGTCCTCTCAAATGATAACAATACATATGAGCATCCAAACATCATAAAGAAGGGTTACAATCATATGTAATGCTACCAACCAGAGAGCAATGCCATCATAGCCAGCATACCTTATACAAGCAAACATCAGGCCAGCGGTAGAGTTCATCACACCATTAAATAAGAGAAAACGAGCCATAGTAGCCAAACCACCAAACAAAAAACCACAATAGACTAATCCAATAACCAGAGAGAGGCTAGAACAAAGTCGAACACCAACAACAACCATTATCCAAATACCCATCCAAGCTCAAACTATGGAAAACCGACCATCGACAAGCACTAGACCAATGCAGTGTAGAGAAATAACAAAACCAAGATAGGAGACCTCAAGACAAAGTCCGAACAAGTAGCAGTCACCAAGCTAAACCAAGGTGAGCAATCACAAATGACTAAATAGCTCAAAAATGAACCCATCCAAGCTCCAAACTAGGGAAAACGAGAACCAACCATCAGCAAGCACTAGGCCAATGCTAATTAATAGAGAAACAACCAACAAAACCAAGATAGGAGCCCTCAAGAAGTACAATCAATAAGTAGTAGTCACCAAGCCAAACTAGGGTGAGCAACCAATGACTAAATGACTTAAAAATGAAACCATCAACCAACAAAAGTAATTCAAGTTAAAGAGGAGAGCTAATAAACCAACTAATGTAGATAATAAGAATAAAGCGAGCATAAACCATCTCATCCACGACAACAGTAAGGTAGAAAATAGTAGCCATAAGAAGGCTAGGCTAAAATAATAGGAACCACGAGGCTGCAACCTCTAAGCCAACCCAAAAGAAGAGGTCAAAAACATAACCCAGCTCAGGCCAAAAGTGAAAATAAGTTTAGGGTTTAGGGTTTAGTGTTTAGGCTTTAGGGTTTACACTTTTGAGGGTTTAGGATTTAGGGTTTAGGGGGTTTAGGAGTTTTGGTTTGTTAGTTTAGGGTTTAGGGTTTAGTTTTAGGGTTTAAGTTTTAATTTTTTGGGTTTTAGGGTTTAGGGTTAGTTTGGGGTTTAGGGTTATTTTTGGTTTAGGGTTGTAGGGGGGTTTTAGGGTTTAGGGTTAGTTTAGGGTTTAGGGTTTAGAGTTCATGGTTTAAGGTTTGGGGTTTAAGGTTTAGGGTTTTTTACGTTTTAAGGTTTAGGGTTTATGGTTTAAGGTTTGGGGTTTAGGGTTATTTTTGGTT
Source organism: Cymbidium sinense (assembly GCA_021442155.1). NCBI lineage: Eukaryota > Viridiplantae > Streptophyta > Magnoliopsida > Asparagales > Orchidaceae > Cymbidium > Cymbidium sinense. The sequence goes on from CM038215.1 coordinate 188,430,899, forward strand.
TAGGGTTTTTTTAAGATTAATTAAACTGGTAGGTTTAGGTTCATTTAGTTTATTTAGTTTTTTTATTTATTTATTTTAATTTATTTTATTTTTTTTAATTTAGGTTTATTTTTTTAATTTTATTTAAAATAGTTTATATATTTTTGTTTAGGATTTTTAGTTTAGTTTATTTTTTAAGTTTAGGGTTAGGTTTATGTTTATTTTTTAGTTTAGTTTTATTTTTATTTTATTTTTTAGGTTTAGGTTTTATTATTTTTTTTTAGGTTTAGGTTTAGGTTTTTATTTTATTTTATTTGGTTTAGGGTTTTATTTTAAGTTTATTTTTAGGTTTTATTTTTTTAGTTTAGGTTTAGGTTTATTTTTTTATTTTATTTTAGTTTAGTGTTTAGGTTTAGGTTTTATTTATTTTATTTGGTTTATTTTAGATTCGAGTTACATTTATTTTATTTTGTTTATTTTTTGTTTAGGTTTTTTTTAGTTTAGGGTTTAGGTTTTATTTTTAATTTTTTATACCTTTATTTTTTAGGTTTAAATTTTTATTTAGTTTTTATTTTATTTTTTATTCTTATTTTATGTTTTTTATTTATGTTTTTTAATTTTGGTTAATTTTATCTTTTAGTTTAGTTTAGAGTTTTATATTTTTTATTTTATTTAAATTTTATCTTATTTTATTTATTTTATTTTATTTTAGGTTTAGGTTTAGGTTTAGGTTTAGTTTATTTTATTTATTTTATTATTATTTATTTAGTTTTAGTTTATTTATTTATTTTATTTTTAGGTTTATTTAGTTTAGGTTAGATTTTAGGTTTTCACAGTTTAGGGTTTAGGGTTTAGGGTTTAGTGTTTAGGGTTTGGGGTTTAGGGTTTAGGGTTTAGGGTCATAGGTTTAGGGTTTAGGGTTTAGGGTTTAGGGTTTAGGGTTTTCAATTACGGTTTTTTATTTTCATTTTTATATTTTTAATTTTTTTTATTTTTGAAAATTAAGTAAACTCTTAGCTTTGAGTTTATTTTGTTTTTTTATTTGTTTTAGTTTATTTTGATTTTTTATTTTTATTTAGGTTTATTTTTATTTTTATTTAGTTTAGTTTATTTATTTTAGGTTTATTTATTTTAGTTTAGTTTTTTTATTTTAGTTTATTTTAAAGTTTAGGTTTAGGTTTTAGGATTAGGGTTCAAGTTTTAGTTTAGGGTTTAGAGTTTTTTTTTAAATAGATCATAAATTCATATTTCTTCTTTTGATTTCATCAACCAAGTAACACACCAAGTTTTCTAAGACATAGAGACAATATAGATTAAATTGAGCATGAGAGCAAATCAAAACCCTAGATAACTAGAACCGTCTCTTGTAAAGATAGTTCCATAAGGTGGATTGGATTCTTCAATTTCTCTAGTTCCCATAGAACCACCACCTCTCAGTAGTGTGTCCCCATCATATCCAATCTCCTGCACCACCACGGTGTTCAAATTCCCTTGATTCCCTCCTCTCCATGCCACTCCTTTTCCACCACCACCTCCATATCCTCCTCAGATCCACCTGCAACATCCATCCCTTCACCTCCACCATCAGATGACTAAGCACGGTTGTGATGATTCTATATTCGCCCATTCTTAGGTTTAGGTTTTGAGGTTTAATAGGTTTTAGGGTTTAGGTTTATTTATTATTTTAGTTACTTAAGGTTTAGGGGTTGAGGTTTAAGGTTTTGTGTTGAGTTAGGGTTTAGGTTTAGGGTTTAGAGTTTAGGGTTTATGGGTTTTACATTTTAGGTTTATAGTTAGGGTTTAGGTTTTATTGTTTAGGTTTTAAGGTTTTAGAGTTTGGGTTTTATGGTTTTGTGTTTAGGGTTTAGGATTTTAGGGTTTAGGGTTTAGAGTTTAGAATTTTATTACCATAGAAAGATACAATGTCCTTAAAATGGGTCAATTCTACTCCTCTGGCTACAAGAAACTTAAAGAGCTAAACTCCCATCTAGGTAATAAAAGAAATAAAAGAAAAACATAAGAGAAAAGAAAGAGTAAGACTAAAACAAATCTAAAAATGAGAATGAGTCAACAACATGATTTCTTTGAGAAGGTAAGGTAAAAGCACAACAATAGCACTTGGGTTGAGTAATGACCATTCCCTCTCTAAAGTTCCAATCTAAAACTTGCAACACACTACAAAGTCAAAGTCATAGCTAAAGGATAAGGATAAAGTTGAGAAAAGGCTCAATCATTTAGGATCATCTCGAGGGAAAAATACATATGAGCATCAAAGAAGGTTCATAAAGGCAACTAACATCAATCCCACTAAGAAGGCCACCCATCCAATCTTGAAAATAAGTAAAAGTAATTTAGTTCAGAGGAGGGCAACAAACCAACAGAAAATAGAATAAAGCAGAAATCATCTCATCCACAGGTAAGTAAGGTAGAAAACATCCACAGGCCAAAAAAAACCTAACTAACCTTGGCAAAAGTAACCACAGGTAGCAATGAAACCAACCTAAAAGCTAGAGGTCAAAACAACCAAAAGTGAAAATAAGTTTAGGGTTTAGGGTTTAGGGTTTAGTTTATGGTTTAGGGTTTAGGGTTGTAGGGTTTAGGGTTTATGGTTTAGGGTTTGGGGTTTAGGGTTTAGGGTTTAGGGTTAGTTTAGGGTTTAGGGTTTTAGGTTTAGGGTTTAAGGTTTAGGGTTTTTTTAGGGTTTAGGGTTTATTTTAGGTTTAGGGGTTTTTTTTTGAAATTAAGTTAACTGGTAGGTTTAAGTTTATTTAGTTTATTTTTTGTTTATTTTTGTTTATTTTATTTTTTATTTTATTTAGTTTTTATTTAATTTTTTGTTTATTTATTTTAGTTTAGTTTTTAGTTTATATTTTAGGTTTAGGTTTAGGTTTTATTTATTTTAGTTTAGTTTTAGTTTATTTTATTTTTTAGGTTTAGGTTTTATTTTTTTATTTTTAGGTTTAGGCTTTTATTTTATCTTTTAGGTTTATGTTTTATGTTTTTATTTTAAGTTTATTTTTAGGTTTAATTTTTTAGTTTAGGTTTAGGTTTATTTTTAGTTTATTTTATCTTATTTAGTTTAGGGTTTAGGTTTAGTTTATTTTAGGTTAGCTTTAGGTTTTATTTCTTTTAGTTTAGTTTATTTTAGTTTAGGTTTAGGTTTATTTTATTTTGTTTATTTTAGGTTTAGGTTTTTTTTTTAGTTTAGGGTTCATGTTTTACTTTTTATTTATTTTTAGGACTATTTTTTAGGTTTAGTTTATTATTCAATTTTTATTTTACTTTATTTTAGGTTTATTTTATTTTTATTTTGCATTTAATTTTTATTTTATTTAGGTTCTTTATTTTTATGTTTATTTTATTTTTAGTTTTATTTAGATTTTATTTTATTTTATTTTAGGTTTTAGGTTTAGAGGTTTAGATTTAGGTTTTAGTTTATTTTATTTATTCAAGTTTAGTTATTTTTATATATTTTAGTTTTAGGTTTATTTAGTTTAGGTTTAGTTTTTAGGTTTTAGGTTTAGGGTTTAGGTTTATGGTTTAGGATTTAGGGTTTTAGGGTTTAGGGTTTAGGGTTTAGGGTTTAGGTTTTAGGGTTTAGGGTTTAGGGTTTAGGATTTAGGGTTTAGGGTTTAGGGTTTTATTATTTAGGGTTTAAGGTTTAGGGTTTTAGGGTTTAGTGTTTAGGATTTAGGGTTGATTTTAGGTTTAGGGTTTTAAATTAAGTAAACTCATAGGTTTAAGTTTATTTAGTTTTATTTATTTATTTTAGTTTACTTTATTTTTATTTTTTTAGGTTTATTTTTATTTTTATTTAGTTTAGTTTATTTATTTTAGGTTTATTTATTTTAGGTTTTATTTTAGGTTTAGGTTTAGGTTTAGGTTTATCTTTTTAGTTTTATTTTATTTTTTTTAGTTTAGGTTTTATTTTATTTTTTTAAGTTGGTTTAAGTTTTATTGTATTTTTTAGATTTAGGTTTTAGATTTATTTTAAGGTTTTTATTTAAGTTTAGGTTTAGGTTTATTTTTGTTTATTTTATTATATTTAGTTTAGGTTTAGGTTTATTTTTAGGTTTAGCTTTAGGTTTTATTTAGTTTAGTTTATTTTAGTTTAGGTTTAGGTTTATTTTATTTTATTTTAGGTTTAGTTTTTGTTAGTTTAGGGTTTATGTTTTAATTTTATTTTTTTTAGGTTTATTTTTTAGGTTTAGGTTTTATTTAGTTTTATTTTATTTTATATTAGTTTATTTTAACTTTATTTTAGTTTTTATTTTATCAAGGTTTTTATTTCTTTTATTTTAGTTTAGTTTTTATTTTATTATTTTATTTTCTTTTTAGGTTTAGGTTTAGGTTTAGGTTTTAGTTTAGGTTTTTATTTTATTTTATTTTGGTTTAGGTATTTTTATTTATTTTATTTATAGGTTTTATTTAGTTTAGGTTTAGGTTTTTAGCTTTTTAGGGTTTAGGGTTTGTTTAGTGTTTAGGATTTTCTTTTAGGGAAAGTAGAATTTTATAAAAATAAATGATACAATGTCTTAAAGGGTAAAGCTCAAAGTTCTATTGCTCAGTTACAAGAAACCTAAAGTCCTAAACCCCATCTATGGAAAATTAAAGAAAAATACAACAAAATGAGAAAAGACTAATATAAGACTAATATATAAAAGAATAATCAGATAGCTCATGATCCGTTGAGAAGTCAAGATAAGCAAGATCCACATTAATTTTGGGTTGGGAGTAAAGATCATTCCATGAAGTTCCAACCTTGAAATGCAAAACACTACAAAGGCAATGGTCATAGCTCAAGGGAAAAGAAAAGATAAACAATTTAGAAAAAGCTGAGAAAGAGAAGGCTCAGGCTCAGTTAAGATCATCTCAAGGGGCAACAATACATATGAGCATCCAAACTTCATGAGAAGGGTTACAATCATATGCATGTTACCAACTAGAGAAGATATGAGGAAACATCAAGGCATCATCATAGGCATACGATATAAGCAACCATCCAAGGCAAAATAGTCCATAGTGATCAATTCTACCAAACAAATAGAGAAAAATAGCAAGACTGACCAACCACCAACCAAAACCCAAACCAATCACTAAAGCCAACATCCTAGAAGTTACACCGATCATGGTAATATTAACCAATAACTCCACCACCAATAGGAAAGAAACATGAAAAAGGGGTAGTCACATAAATAAGGAACAACACAATCGGCAAAATAGTCCCAAAGGCAACAACAACCCATGACTATCTCCAGCACTAGCAACCCAAATCAAAGGCAAAACCTCCACCCAAATATAAAATAGTAGGAGATAAGCAGCACAGGGGAAAGCCATACCATAGAGAGGCCAAGAGGGCATCCATTACCAAAACCACCACCAAGTAGCCAAAAGAATAGCAAATCCACCACCACCAACCAAGAGGCAAATATCAGGAAATAAGGAGAGGCAAATAAACCAGAGGGATTCAATACCAATAACCAACATAAATCCAAAACACCAAGCCACAACATAAGCATCCTAGGCAAGATAGAAGCCATAAAAACCCCTAAAACCAACCCCAACAATAAGTCCTAAAATGACCAAAAAAACCACATGAGCTCATATCCTCCATCAATAACCAATAAAACCACCCAGTAGCAAGATGAGCAGAGAGAAATCAAGAGAAAAATTGACACAAACAAAAAAAAAAGCGGTTGCACCCAAGAGAGGATAACCAACAAAAGTGACCAAACCCAACGAGAAACCAGCACCTTAACCAACCAACATAGCCAACACATCCACCCACAAACCAACCACCAAAAATAGCCAACCAGTCAACCAACAAAACCAACCAAGACAAAATAAAGCCCAAAAAAGGGAAAGAACAAAAGCAAAACATACTAACTTGGAGATCTCCAAAATAACCAATAAAAAAAATGGTAGTCACCCAACCAGACAAAGGCCAAGGAGGACCACCCAACCACAAGCAGCAAAACTGTAAGGAAATAAATAAGGCTAGAGGCAAATAAAACCCCTTCCAAATCCCAAAGAGCGATATCACCACAAAGGAAAAAAGAGGAAAATAATAACCCTACTACCTCTCCACAAGGGAGGAAAAATGAACCATAGAAGCCCCAAGCCAAACCGAAGGAGAACATCAACCACCAAAACCCAAAACTAAGCTAAGCCAAAGTGGCCAACATGAAAAAATAACCAAAAACCAGAAGATGGAAAATAAAATAGAAGAACCATAACATAAAAAACCAATTGAAAAAAAAAAATATAGCCAAAACTAGAGGCAAACCCAACATCCATTAATAAAGGGGTAGGCCAAAATGGTACAACCACAACCCAACAAGAGACCCTCAAAATATCACTAGTTGTGTGACAAAAGAAGCAAAGCATGAGCCACAAAAAGAAAACCACCAGTCTGAGAGGATTGGGAAACTAATTAAAAGCACTATGACCCAAAAAGTCAATCAAGTATAGAATGGGGTTAAGAGGAAGGGGTTTAAGCATAGAAATAAACTCAGCAAAAACCACTTCTTGGTGAGGGAAGCACAAAATAAACAACCAAAAAATAGTCTAAATAAAACAATAATAACAAAAAAAATCAACAAGATATGAGAAGGTTAAAATGAGGTAAGAAGCGGTCAGTGTTATCAGATTGACCAGACCCTTCATAGATGCTTAGGTAAGTATGGTTACCAAACAAAGTGAGCATTTAATTCCCCAATTTTTTATTACTGAGAATATTAAGTAAAAGAAGAGCATCAACTTCAATCCAAATATTAAAGAGGCCTTTGCTTAAATAAATATCAATAGCTTTATTAACAGCCATGAGCTCAACAAAAATAACAGAACAAGCTTTGAGGGGGTAGGCAAAAGCACAAATGATAGTACCTTTAGAATCTCTAAGAATTCCACCACAACCATATTTGTTTGGGAAAATAGAACCATCAGTATTGATCTTAATAAAATTTTCTTTAGGCTTAATCCAATGTATAATCCTAATACTCTTGTAGGAAGGATCATCATGCAAAGTGATACCCAATTTTTTAGCCACAAAGTTATAACCTCTAAAGTGAAGATTACTAATTAAATTTGCATTAAACAAAGCATGAATTTTTCTTTAGTTCTAAGGAACCTTTTATGGTTCATAGGGATACCACGATGTTTAGCATAATTTCTATCCATCCAAATGAACCAAATAAGGGTAATAGTAATTAAAACTTTCATATGACCTTTCACAATTTTATGGAAACAAATTTCAAGAAGTTGATATAAGGAAAAAGAGCTATTAAAATAGTTAGTGTTAAATAAATCATCATACCATATCCAAAGTTTGAAGTAATAGCACCATTAACAAAACATGATTAACATTTTCAATATGAAAGCAATAATAGCACTTAGAAGGTAAATAAAACCCTTTAAGCGAGCAATCAATAGGGATGAAGTTATTCAAAATCCTCCAAGCTAAAATAGAATAAGAAATGGGAATGATATTGTTCCAAAGTTTAATGAAAACATTAGAGGTGTTGTAATAAAATTCCAAACCTCTTTAAGAATGAAATCACCATTGTAAGAGAGCTTGAAAAGAATTTGATCGGTTTATTAGAAAGATAGATGTTGCAAAACTTGTCAAAAAAAGAAATAGAATGTCATTCTCAAGTTTGTTTTCATTCCAATTATTATTAAGCCAAAAATAGTTAACTTTGATAGCGAGTAGTGTGTAGATAAAGGGAGTCAATAGCCATTGCCAACCCAATTGTCTTGCCAAAGAAAGAAGAACCGAATGAATACCCCAAGATATTAAGGATTCAACAACCCATTTAATGGAGCAAATCCTTTTCCAAACGGAGAGTCACCAACTTTATAAGCACGTAAGAGGGTGTTTACCTTGGCAATATTTTTCCATCATAAAATTAGCCCAATGGCTATCATTCTTTCTAAAATTCCACGAGCTTATGAGAGAAGGCGTGATAGCTTCAAATAGGTTTTGCAAAAGACCACCTTCACCCAAAGGACCATAGCATTTATGCCAAGAAGTCCAATGCATTCTCTTAATAGAATTATTGGACCACCAAAAAATTTTTTTTAAGCAAGCGATCAATTCTGATAAGAGTAGAATTAGTTGGAATAATAGTTTGAATCAAATAAAGAGGCATTGAATTGAGAGTGCTTTTAAGAATAGTAAGCCTGCCACCAAAGGAAAGTAAATGGAATTCCCAAACAGAAATTTTATTTAAAATTTGTTGAATTAACTCATCAAAAAGGTGGGATCATTTTGGACCTTTAAAAAAAGGAGCACCCAAGTACTTAAGAGGTAAGTGTTGATGTTTAAAATTAGTGATATGCAAGATTTTATTGATTTTATTATTGGAGATACTTGAAAAAGTAATAAAATAGCTTTTGTTATCATTGATAGAAAGACCACTTTCTCTACCAAATTTATTTAAAAAAATCTTGAGGTTCTTGATATGATGAATAAAAGCATTGCAAAAAATAATAAAATCATCTGCAAAGCTTAAGTGGAAATAGGAAGACCACCAAAAGTTTTGTAGTACATACTATGATTATTTAAGAATAACTCATTGATGCTCCTAGATAAGTACTCAACAACAATAATAAATAAAGCAGGAGATAAAGGATCCCCTTATCTTAAGCCATGGGAAGAAGGAAAGAAGCCTAAAGCTTCCACATTAAGAAAAATATAGAGCCATGAAACATTAATAAAAGTTTTAATAAGAAAAAATTTATTAGAAACCCAATAAATTCAGAATATGGAAAAGGAAATCCCAAGATAAATTATCAAAAGCTTTGGTAAAATCTAATTTGAAAAGAATGTTCCTCTAGTTTTGCATCTAAATCATGAATTAATAAGTAAAATGTTATAAAAAATAGATCTACCTCTAACAAAATGAGTTTGGTTGAGAGATAATCTTATAAAGTAAAGGACTAAGCTGTAGCAAGAATTTTGGAAATCAACTTATTGAAGAAGTGCAAAGACTAATAGTCTATGCTCACAATAGTCTGTTATCTTTCTAGTATGAGAACAATAGAGGTGCTAGAAAATATCTAGAAAAGGATTACCATTAAATAAATTAACCATAGCCTCAATCGATCATTTTAATAATAAACCAACATTTTAGAAAAATTAGGTTGTGAAACTCTATCAAAGAACATAATCTATGTTCATGCTATTAAGAACTTTAAAATTTTCATCTTCATTAGGCATAATAAGAAAATTATTATCATCATTGGTAATAATAGTAGATTTGGCATTTAGAAATAGCTTCATAAGAGAAACTCTTAAGCATTTTTTCTAAAGTAATTAATGAAATCCTTAATATCATTATTCTCTATAATCCATTCATTGTCATCTTTAATTTTTTGAATATTATTTAAGGCTCTTTTATTGACTAAAGCATGGAAATAGCTAGTATTCTGTCACCATCCCAATGTGTTTACTAGCACTTTTTTGGCCAATAAGTCTCTTCCATATTTTTAAAATTAACAAGCTTATGTTTCACCAAGTCCTTAATGTTAGAAGGATTAGAGAAAATAGAGACTTCAAGATCACAAACCAATTTTTTCCATATATTTGATATTAAAATATTTTAAAATAATACTTATTCCACCAACCATTAATTTTGTTAAGTCTTTAAGCTTAAACCAAAGTCTATTCATCCCCATAATAGAATTATTAGGATGTAAAGGACTTTTCAATTGTCCACAACATTAAAAAATTAATATGAATCCACATGTTCTAAAAATCTAAAAGGAGAGAAATTTTTTAATCTATTAGAATTATGTTTAATAGAAACCAAAAGAGAGAACGAGATTCTAATGATTGATAGAAGTAATAGGCCATTGAGTAATCCAATGAGTATTAAAAGATGGTCAACCTTTGCCAAAGTCTAGAGTTTTGCCAAGTATAATTAGAACCAAAACAAATATTAATCAAATTACAATCAAGGATCATATTGAAAATTCTTCCATGGAATAAATATTGGGGAGAGAAAACCACTTCATTTAAGAGAACAAATAGTGTTGAAATCACCACCAACAAACCAAGGTTTATTGAGAGGTGGCAAAATTAGTCAAGTTATCACAATGAAGATTTTACCAAATCTATTACAAGATAAACAAAAGAGCCCAAAACACAATAATCACCATAAGAGATTTGAGCATTAAAAACTTAATAAAAATCATCAAGAATAGAAACATATACAAAGTTATTCCTAAAATGCCAAATCTTATTATTAACATTAGCAAAAATTTTATTGAAATTGATCATTCTAGCAACATGGTTAATTTTATTAGCATGAATAAGCAGCCAAGAATAATAAGTAAATAAATATTATGGATACAAAGATTTCTAATATAGTTAGAAGGGTAATCCTCTAACATTCCAAACTAAAAGTTAAACATAAAGAAAGAAAAGGGGGAAAGTAAAAGTTAATAGATGGAAGAGAGGAGGTAACTCTAGTGTTTCTTGGCAATTGAGTAAAATGTTTAACAATTTGTATCTTTTTTAATAGAAGTTTAAGCCATTTTTTTCCCTTGAATGATCATATGAAAAGGATTTCAACATTAGTCATAGATTTAAGAGAAATATCTTAATGAGAAGTGAATTCTCCTTCTTCCAAGACACTGAATTTATTAAAGACAAATGAGCTCGAGAATACAAGGGAGGGAAAAAAATTGATTTATTAGAAGGAAAATGGAAACACCAAAGCCTTCCTCATCATTAGCCAAATTATTAGATAAAAGCAAATCTTAGAAGTTAAATCATCTATAATGTGATTTTTATCATGTTATCAGGGTTTAAAGCCATATTAATGATGCATAATATTAAATTCCTCATTTTTTTCTCCATTAAAGCTTTATTTTCATCTATCAAAGCAAGTGGGATGCAAGGATTTAGGAAATAAAATCCTCATTCAAAAGTTTAGAAAAGCTATCACATTAGAAGCCTTCAATTATTTAGAAATAAATAAAAGGTTATTAGGAACATTAAAGAACCTTTTTTTCAAAAGTAGTTTTTTGATATTTAACAATGGTCTAGGGTTAGGAATAGAAGTTTTTTAACAGGATTTTCTTTTTAGGTGAGGATGATGAATGAAACATTCATAACACACCATGGATTTTACAGGAGAACAAAGATAAGAAAAAATTTTGAAATTCAATTCTTTGCATATAACCATAATTTTAGATACCAAGATTTCTTTTGGGGTGTTTCTCAATGTCCAATTCAACAAGGATTTTAGCTTGAATGAGATTTATAGATTTTGATCAATTTGAAATCCTACAAATAACCACCCATAGCAAAAAAGGAATTCATAGTTCCAAAATGAATTTGCATATTTGAGAGAAATCCAAACATAATGGATTCTTCCTTATGAGCCTATTGATGGTGATGTACCTACCACCAAGGTTCTACCCATTCTGGGATTTAAGTAAAGTTTAGTTTATTTTTAAATTTATTTATTTTGGTTTATGTTGGGTCTTGGGGTTTAGGGTTTAGGGTAGTTTTAATGTTTAGGTTTAAGTAGGGTTTAGAGTTTAGGGTTTATGGTTTAATTTTGTTTTAGGTTTAGGGTTTTAGGGTTTAGGTTTGTTTAGTTTTAGATGGTTTAGGTTTTGGGGTTTTGGGATTTAAGGTTTGGTTTAGTTTAGGTTTTAGATTTTGGTAGGGTTGGGTTTAGGCATTTATTATTTATGATTTTAGGATAGTTTAGGTTTAGGTATAGGGTTTAGTGTTAGATTTAGGTTTAGGTTTAGGATTTTAGGTTTTTTTTTTTAAAATTAAGCAAACTCAGGTTTAGTTTATAGTTATTAGTTTTATAATTTAATTTATTTTTATTTTATTTATAACATATTTATTTAGTTTAGTTATAGGTAATATTAAGGATTTAGTATTTTATGTAAGTTTTGGTATTTTAGGGTTAAGGTTTAGGTAGGGTAGATCAGGTTTAGGAGATAGGTGGGTCAAGAGTCAGTAGAGGTTTGGGTCTTGAAGTTTAGAGAGAGAGTTTTAGAGTTAGGGTATTAGTAGGTAGGAGGGAGGATTTAGGAAGAGTTTTAGTGAGTTATAGGGTGGGTAGTGGTTAGTAGTGGTATGGTGTTAGTTTTAGTAGTTTAGGGTTTAGGATTTGTGGTTTAGGGTTTAAATTTTAGGTTTAAGAGTTTAAGTCATTAGGGTAGGAATGATTAGGTTTTATGATTTAAGTTTAGGTTATTACATTAGGGTTTAGTTTACATTTTAGTAGGGCCCAGGAGTTTAGGTTTAGAATTTAGGATTTTAGGTTTATGATTTATAGGTAGGTTTAGGATCAGAGTTTAGATAGTTTTGTTTTAGGGTAGGGTTTGGGTATTGGGTTTTGGGTGGGTTAGTTTAGGTTTGGGTAGGATTTAGGTTTATGGGTTTTAGTTTAGGGTTTATGTTTAGAGGGTTTAGGATTTTAAAACAATTAATGAACCAAGTTAGTATTATTTATTTATTTATTTATTTATTTATTTTATTTTATTTTATCTTTTAATCATGTTTAATTTAAATTTTTTAGTAGTTTATTTATTTAGTTTATGTTTTTATTTAAGTTTTTTTAGGTTTAGGTTTAGTTAATTTGGGTTTAGGGTTGCATGGGTACAGTTAAGTATCAGTGGTAGAGGATTTGGGTGAGGCTTTAGGTTTAGGTTAGCCTAGTTTAGGTAGTTAGGTCAAGAGGATCTATTAGAGTGGGTTGGGAAGGAGCCTGGTTTTAGGATTTAGGTCAGTTAGGGTAGGGAGTTATGATTTATGGTAAAGGTCAGGATTTAAGAGGTTTTGTGGTTTAGTGGTAGTGGTAGAGTTTTAGGTTTTAGGTAGCCATTTAGTTTAAGTTTAGATTTAGTTAGGAGATAGGTCAGGGTAAAGATGTTTTAGATTTAGGGTTTATCATTTAGGGCCCAGGGCCTGAGAGTTTGGTTAGGTAGGGCCTGGTAGGTGGGTTGTAAGAGGTTGATTTAGTTTAGGTGGGATTCAGTGGTAGGAGTTTAGGTTGGTTTAGGGCCCAGTCATTTTAGGAGGTGGAGAGCAGGTGTTTATTTTGGGTTTAGTAGTTTTAGTTTAGGTTTAGGGTAGAGTTGGGTATAGGGTTAGTATGATTATTTTGGTAGTTTTGGGGTTTATGGTGGATGATTAGGGTTTGGTGGTGAGTAGGTCAGGGATGAGAAGTAGTTTAAGGTTTAGGTTTAGTATTTGGGTTTAAGTATAGTAGGTTTAGTTTGTAGAGTATGTTTAGTTTTTAGTTGGGTTTTAAGTTTAGGTTTAGAGGAGGTTTAAGGTTTGGGGTTTGGTGGGTTATTTATAATTTAGTTTATAGTCAGATTTTATTATAAGGTAGGTTTAGGGCCCAGTTTAAAGTTTATATAGTTGGTATTTAGGTTTGGTTTAGGATTATATTTTTAATGATATTTTTTGGTCAGTAGGTATATTTAGATCAGGTAGTGGTTAGGTTATTAGGGTATTTATAAAAGGAGGCTCATGGTTATGTATAAGGTAGTTGGTTTATATTTTATTTATTTTAGTTTTATTATTTTTTATTTTGGTGGTTTTTAGGGTTTAGGGTTTAGTGTAGGTTTTAGGGTTTAGGATTTAGGATTTAGGTAGGTTTAGGGTTTTGGGTTTAGTGTTTAGGGTTTGGTTTATGGTTTTTGGTTGGTTTAAGGTTTGTTTAGGGTTTAGGGTTTAGGTTTTAGTTTATGTTTTTATTTTATTTTATTTTATTTAGGTTTAAGTTTTATGGTTTAGGGTTTTGGGTTTTAGGGTTTAGGGTTTAGAGTTTATGGTTTAGTGTTTAGGTTTAGGGTTTTAAGGGTTTAGGGTTTATGGATTATGTTTTAGTTTTGGGTTTAAAGTTTAGCGTTTAGGGTTTACAAGTTTTTTTAATAGAAAACTAATTCAGATTCAACATTTATTGCTTTTGATTTCATCAACCAAGTAACACACCAAGTTTTGTAAGACACAAGTGATAACATAAATAAAAATTGAGTACATATAGAGGAAATCAAAACCCTAGTAAAACCTCTACTAAAAAAACAGCCCATAAGAAGCATCAAATTGGTCATTCTTTTTCAGTTCCCATTAGAACCACCCCCGCCTCTCGAGTAGCGGGATCCATCATCAAAAACGTGATCTCTCCCTCCAGCACCACCATGGCCGTAACCTCCATCACTCCTCTCCCATACCACCACGCACCACCACCTCCATATCCACCAAGAATTTTAGATCCCCACCACCACTATGATAATCGCCTCCGCCTTCGCTTCCACAATCCATTAAGGTCGACGGTGATGTTCCTGCATCAAGTTCTACCATTCTTAAGTTTAGGTTTATTTTAATTTACTTTAGTTTAGGTTTAGTTTAGGTTAGAATTAGGATTAGGAGTTTAGGGTTTAGGTTTTAGTTTTAGGGTTTAGGGCAGTGGTTTGTGGCCTAGGGTTTAGCTTTTTAGGTTTAGGTAAGGGTTTAGTGTTTTAGCTTTAGGGCTCAGGGCTTTAGGGTTAGTTTGGTGGGTTGGTGTGGTAGGGTTTTTAGGTTTTAGGGTTTAGTTTAGGGTTTATAATGTGGTTTAGGTTTAGTGGGCTCAGTTTTAGGTTTAGGGTTTAGGTTCTGTGTGGAAGGGCTTTGGCCTGGAGTTAGGGTCAAGGGCCTTTATTTTAAATAAACAAACTGTTGTTTAGGTTATTTAGTTTATTTATTTATATTTTATTATTTATTTTATAGGTATATATTTTATTTATTTTATCTATTTATTTATCTTTATTTATTTTAGCTTATTAGGTTTAGGTTTATTTTAGTTTATTTTATTTTTATTTTATTTTAGGTTTAGGTTTTATTTTTTAATTTTAAGTTTAACTTTTGGTTTATTTTATTTTTAAATATTTTATTTTTATTTTAGATTTAGTTATTATTTTATTTAATATTTTTTTATTTTTTAGGTTTATATTTTTAATTTTTAGGTTTTATGTATTTTATTTTAATTTAGTTTATTTATTTTATTTTTTTAGGTTTTTTTTAGGTTTAGGGTTTACTTGGTTTTTTATTTTTATTTTTATAGGTATTTAATTTAGGTTTAGCTGGGTTTAAGTTTTAGGGTTTAAGGTTTGGAGTTTAGGGTTTAGGGTTTTTAGGGTTTAGGATTTAAGGTTTATGTTTTAGTTTAGGTTTTTATTTTATTTTATCTTATTTTTTTATTTTGGTTTAGGTTTTAAGGTTTAGTGTTTAAGGTTAATGTTTTAGGGTTTATGGTTTAGGGTTTAGGGTTTAAGATTTAGGGTATAGGGTTTAGTGATTAGAGTTAGGGTTTTCATGGTTTAGGGTTTAGGGTTTAGGTTTTAATTTAGGGTTTAGGGTTTAGTGTTTAGGGTTTAAGGTTTTTTTATTTTAATATATAACAAATTCAGATTCAACATTTATTTTTTTTGATTTCATCAACCAAGTAACACACCAACTTTTCTAAGACACAAGTGACAACGTAGATAAAAAATGAGGACACATAGAGTAAATCAAAAACCCTAGATAACTAGAATCATCTCTACGATGAAGACATAGTTCCATAGCGGCGGTCGGATGACATTCTTTGGTTCTCTAGTTCCCATCAACCACCCTCTCGGTAGTGGGATCCCTCCATCAAATCGTGATCTCTCCCTCACACCACCATGGCCAACCTTCTTAGCTCTTTCCTTAACCACCACCCCCACCCTCCATATCCACCAATGTCTAGATCCCCATCACCACTGTAATAACCACCACCTCTGCCTTCACCTCCACTTGGATCTAGGGATTCTAGTTGAAGGTGATGTTCCTGCCATCAAGGTTTTTCCCATTCTTATGATTTAGGTTTATTTTTTTATTTATTTAGTTACTTTAGGTTTAGGTTTTGGGTTTAAGGTTTAGGGTTAGGAATTAGGGTTTTGGGTTTAGGGTTTAGAGTTTAGGATTTTTGAGTTTAGGGTTTTAGGCTTTAGTCTTTAGTATTAGAGTTTAGAGTTTAATGTTTAGGGTTTAGGCTTTAGGGTTTAGGGATTTTAGGGTTATTTTAGGGTTTAGGATTAGTTTAGGGTTTAGGGTTTAGGGTTTATGGTTTTGTGGGGTTTAAGGTTTAGGATTTAGGGTTTAGGGTTTTTAGGTTTAGGATTTAGAGTTTAGGGTTTACGATTTAGGGTTGTAGGTTGTAGGTTTAGAGTTTAGGGTTTGTAGTTTAGGGTTTAGGGTTTTAGTTTAGGATTTAGGTTTAGGTTTTAGTATTTAGGGTTTGGTGTTTAGGATTTAGGGTTTTTTACTTTTAAATTTAAGTAAACCGATAAGTTTAGGTTTATTTAATTTATTTTTTATTTATTTGAGTATATTTACTTTTTATTTTTTATAAGTTTATTTTTATTTTTATTTAGTTTAGTTTATTTAATTTAGTTTATTTTTTGGTTTAGGTTAAGATTCAGGTTTATTTTTTAGTTTTGTTTATTTTATTTTATTTTTTAGGTTTTGGTTTTCTTTTTTATTTTTAGGTTTAGGTTTTGGTTTTTATTTTATTCTTTTAGGTTTATTTTATTTTATTTTAGGTTTAGTTTTCATTTTATTTAGGTTTTTAAATTTTAGGTTTACTTTATTTTTTTAGTTTAGTTTAGGTTTTCATTTATTTTATTTTTGTTGAATTTTTAATTTTTAATTTATGTTATTTTTAGGTTTCATTATAGGTTTAAGTTTTGTTTTAAGTGTTTATTTTATTTTACTTTTTTATTTTATTTAGGTTAGGTTTTATTTATTTATTTTATTTTTTAGGTTTTAGGTTTTTTTTTAGGGTTTAGGGTTAGTTTAGGGTGTAGTGTTTACGATTTTGGGTTTGGAGTTTAGGGTTTATGGTTTAGGGTTTTAGGGTTTAGGGTTTAGGGTTTAAGGTTTAGGTTTTAGGTTTAGGGTTTACATTTTAGTTTAGGTTTTTATTTTATTTTATTTTATTTCTTTATTTAGGTTTATGTTTTAGGGTTTTGGGTTTGGGGTTAATGGTTTAGGGTTTTATGGATTAGGGTTTAGGGTTTAGGGTTTTTAGGGTTTAGGGTTTAGGGTTTTAGTTTTAGTTTAGAGTTTAGGGTTTAGGATTTAATGTTTAAGGTTTGTTTTATTTAACAAGAACAAATTCAGATTCAACTTTCTTCTTTTTGATTTCATCAACCAAGTTACACACCAAGTTTTCTAAGACATGAGTGACAACATAGATCAAATATGAGCACGCATAGAGCAAATCATAAACCCTAGGTAACTAGAATCTCTATTGTAAAGACATAATTCCATAAGCAGTAGATCGGATTGGTTGTTCCTCATTTTCTCTAGTTCCCATTAAAACCATCCCCGCCTCTAGAGTAGCGGGATCTGTCATCATATCTAAGATCTCTCCCTCTACCACCCCTACGACAGTAACCTCCATCGCTCCTCCAACCTCCATAACCACCATTGATGCGAGCACCACCTCCATATCCACCAGCACCTCTAGATTCCCAACCACTATGATAACTGTTGCTCCACCTTCGCCTCCACTGCCAGATCTAGAATGAGCCTGGTTGACAGTGTTGCTCCTGCTGTCAAGGTTCTACCCATTTTTAAGGTTTAGGTTTATTTTTTTATTTATTTAGTTACTTTAGGATTAGGTTTAGGGTTTAGGGTTAGGCTTTTTGGTTTAGGTTTAGGGTTTAGTGTTTTGGGGTTTCGGGTGTAGGGTTAGCGTTTAGGGTTTAGCGTTTAGGGTTTGGGTTTAGTGTTTACGCTTTAGGGTTTAGTGTTTTTAGGGTTTATGGTTTAGTGTTTTTATGGTTAATTTATGGTTTAAGGTTTAGGGTTAGTTTAGGGTTTAAAGTTTAGGGTTTAGGGTCTATTGTTTGGTAAGATTTAGGGTTTCTGGTTTTGTAGGGTATAAAGTTTAGGACTTAGGGTTTTATTAAATTAAGTAAATTGGTAGGTTTAGGTTTATTTAGTTTATTTTTTATTTATTTGAGTTTATTTTATTTTATTTATTTTTTATTTTTATTTAGTTTACTTTATTTATTTTAGGATTATTTATTTTAGTTTAGGTTTTTTATTTTTATTTATTTTTAGGTTTAGGTTTAGGTTTAGGTTTATTTTTTAGTTTAGTATTATTTTTATTTTATTTTATTTTTTAGGTTTTGGTTTTATTTTGATTTTTAGGTTTTGGTTTTGGATTTTATTTTATCCTTTTAGGTTTATTTTATTTTTATTTTAGGTTTAGTTTTTATTTTATCTAGGTTTTTTATTTTTAGGTTTATTTTAGTTTTTAGTGTAGTTTAGGTTTTTAATTAATTTATTTTAATTTAGTTTTTATTTTTTATTTTATTTTATTTTATGTTTAGGTTTAGGTTTTAGTTTAGGTTCTATTTTATTTTATTATATTATTTTATTTAGGTTTAGGTTTTCTTATCTATTTTATTTTTAGGTTTTATTTAGTTTAGGTTTACGTTTTTAGGTTCTTTGGTTTTTTAGGGTTTAGGGTTTAGGGTTTAGGTTTATTTTAGGGTTTAGGGTTAGGTTTATTAGGTTTAGTTTAGTTTAGGGTTTAGGTTTAGAGCTTGGGTTTTAGGTTTAGGGTTTAGGGTTTAGGAGGGTTTAGGTTTAGGTTTTAGGGTTAGGGTTTAGGATTTAGGGTTTAGTTTAGGTTTTAGTTTAGGATTTAGGTTTAGTTTAGGTTTTATTTTATTTTATTTTATTTCTGGTTTTAGGGTTTAGAATTTAGGTTTATGGTTTAGGTTTTTTAGGGTTTTAGGGTTTAGGGTTTAGGGTTTAGGTTTAGTGTTTAGGTTTAGGTTTTATTTATTTTGGTTTAGGTTTTAGGTTTGTTTTTAGGGTTTGTTTTGGAAAATTAAGAATTTTATTGCAACAAAATAAGGAGTACAAAGCCTTTAATGGAATAAATCTCTAAACTAATGCTCAAAGAGCTATAATAAAACCTAAAGAGATGAATCAACTATTAATATTAAATAAAGAGAAGCAAAAGAAAACAAAATCAAAACAACAACACAAGATACATATGAGCAATAGCAAATCCACTTGATTTCTTTGATAACACCAAAATCAAGCTGACGCCAACATATAAAAGAAATCTCAACATTCTAAGGAAAGGATGAGTACAATTAAGCGCATAAAGATAAAGAGCAAAGTAAAGAAAAGGCTGTCTTGCAATCATCTCAAGGAGCATGTATCCAAACTTGAAGAAGGGTTACAATTACATATAGTGCTACCAACCAAAACAAGAAATAAAGGGAAACTTTGAGGCCATCATAACCAACATACCTCATGTAGGCAGTCATCAAGAGATCATCACCCCACTATGCTTCAAGTCTTCCAACCAAGAGAACATCCAAGAACAAAACCAAAATAACCAAGACCTAAAGACCAATAACCATCCATCGAGGACGGTAATATAGCGGAAAACCACCAAAGCC
This sequence comes from Cymbidium sinense, assembly GCA_021442155.1. Lineage (NCBI taxonomy): Eukaryota > Viridiplantae > Streptophyta > Magnoliopsida > Asparagales > Orchidaceae > Cymbidium > Cymbidium sinense. The sequence goes on from CM038215.1 coordinate 188,450,354, forward strand.
AACACCAAAGGGAGGAGAAATACCAAAAGAGCAAGCATCATTAAGGATACCAACAGTCGGAAAGATGGGCCCAATGCCAAAGAACCATCCCAAGATTGTCCCTAAAGCAATAGAAAACCAATACCTAAATAGAGGGGATTGCTAACACCAGCAACAGCCACCAATGCAATCTAGGCAGAGGATAACCCAAGCAGACATGTAAAAGATAAAAGGGGGAGCTACACCTCCACCAAGATAAATAAACAAAAAGACCAAAGGAGCATCCAACAAGGCTACCACCAAAAATAGCCAATGTAATAGCGAAACCACCACCACAAACCAAGAGCAAGATATTAGGAAACAAAGAGACAAAAAAAAAAAAACCATAAAGAGGTAATACCCACAGCCGAAATAAAATCCAAGACACCAAACCAAGTGACCAGACCCAAGGGAAAACCACCACTAAATAGCTTCAACGACCAACCCAAAATGACAACAAACCAAAATAAGAGACAAAAAAAATCACAAGATCTCACCAGCAACAAAATAGATGCAAACTGCCAATAAAGCCACCTAACTCACTTGCAAACAACATTTATGCCAGGAGAAAATAGACCCACAGCTAAGCTACCACCCAAATAAGAAGAAAAACAAAATATAAGCAGTTGCAGCCAAGAGAGGAAGACCATTATAGGAGGAGGCTGAAAACATAACCAACATAACCAAACCAAAACCAACAAAACTGATCACCAAGGCCCAATCAACAAAACATAAAATACAATAGCCAACAAACATCCTTCACCAGGCCAAATCCAAACTATAGATAAACAACCCCAGATCTTCCAGGAGGTAAAACCAACAACAGTCAACCAATAATATAGCCAATCAATGAGCCGACCAACAAGGACCCAACCACCACAATAGTAGAAAATCCAACTCAAATAAGGAAGCAACCAACGGATATGAGGCAAACCTTATCGAGGGAAAATCGATAGTAACATAACTAGAACCCAATAGGAGGCCACCAAAAATAACCAAGAAATAATTATGATAATAACCCAGCCAGGAAAACAACCAAGGAAAAGCAAGCCTATGAGGACCACAAACCCACCAGTAGTAAACCAGGGAGGAAAGGAAAGTGACCCAAGTAGAATAAAGTCCCTTATAGACCCAAGAGAACAAATAGCCACCACCAAAGAGAAAATAGGAAGGGAATAACCACAAAACATCAAGCTTCAAGCCATAAGCCAGAGGGAACAACCAATCTAATTGAGCCAAAGGAATGGAAAGTAGTAACCACCCAAAAACCCAACACTAAGATAGAAATGAAAAGACTAACAATAGCCTTCAAATAAACATCACGCAAGACAACAAGGTAGAGGGTAGAAATAAACAACAACATCCACCAAACAAGGTAGCACTCATAGAAAATAAAGTTAGCCAAGACCCTAAAGAAGAACAGCAAGGAGCAATCCAAATATGGGAAATCACAAAAGTAGTAATCAATAAAAAGGCTCAAAGAAAATACCATAGCAAAAGACCAACAAAAAAAGCAACAAGTTAAAGTCTGAAGTAAGGTAGTCTAGAGTTATCTAGATTAACCAAGCCTCTCGACACCTTAGGTAATTTTTTATTATCTAATATAGTGAGCTCATTTAATTCAACACCTAAATTGGCTAGAAAATCCGCACAAGCATTACCTTCACAAAGAATATGAAATTTTGTAGCAAACTTGAGAGAGGAGGGTTTTAGTGTGATTAAGGAGATAAAATAAATTAGCATTCCCCATTTTATTAGAAGTGAGCAAATCAAGTAAAAGAAGAGTGTCAACTTCAATCTTAAAGAGGCCTATGTTCAAAAATATATCGATAGTTTTATTAATAGCCATAATCTCAACAAGAATAATAGAACATGCTTTGAGGAGATAAGCCAAAGAAGAAATGACATTACCATTGGAATCCACAATAATACCACCACAACCATATTTATTAAGTGAAACTGAACCATCTGTATTGATTTTAATAAATTTCTCATTAGGTTTGATCCGATGGATATCCTAATAGCCTTATTGAAAGAAACAATAAACAGAATGAGACATTAATTTATTAGCCACAAATTTGTAACGTCTAAAATGGATGTTGCTAATTAAATTAGCATTAAATAAAGCATGAATTTTTTCTTTAGTTCTAGCCAAGATCCTTTTATGATTCATAGGAATACCACAATATTTAGCATCATTTCTATCCATCCAAATGAACTAAATAAAGGTAATACCAATTATGATTTTGATATGACCTTTCACAATTTTTTGGAAACAAGCTTCAAGAAGTTGATATAAAGAAAGGAAACCATAAAATAGTTAGTGTTAAATAAATCATCATACCATATCCATAATTTGGAAGCAATGACACCTTTGATAAAAACATGTTTAACATTTTCAATATGAAAGCAACAATAACACTTAGAAGGTAAATAAAACCCTTTATTCTAGAGCAAGAAATCTACAAGAATAAAGTTATTCAAAACCCTCCAAGCTAAAATCAAATAAGAAATGGCAATGATATTGTTCCAAAGTTTAATGAAAGCATTATAGGTGTTCTTCTTATCTCTAATAAAATTCCAAACCTCTTTAAGAACAAATTCACCATTATAAGAGATCTTAAAAAGAATTTGATCAGGTTTGTTAGAAAAAAATAGGGACGTTTCTAAAGTTATCAAAAAGAGAAATAAGATATATTTTTCAAGTTTGTTTTCATTCCAATTATTATTAAGCCAAAAAGAGTTAACTTTGATAGAAGCAGTATAGTGTATAGATAAAAGGGAGTCAATAGATCCATTACCAATCCAATTGTCTTGCTGAAAGAAGGATGAGCCCAAATGAATACCCCAAGATATTAAGCATTCAGCAACCCATTTAATAGAGCAAGCCATTCTTAAACCGGAGAGTTACCAACATTATAACCATAGATAATAGGGTGTCTACATTGGCAGTATTTTTCCATCATAAATTTAGCCCAAAGGCTATCATTCTTACTAAAATTCCACTAGAGCTTATGAGAGAAGAAAATAATAGCTTCACTAATAGGTTTGCAAACAAGACCAACTTCACTAAAAGGACCACAACATTATCCCTAAAAAAATTTATTAAGCAAGCGATGAATTCTGATAAGAGTAGAATAAGTAGGAATAATAGTTTGAATCAAATATAGAGGCATTGAATTGAGAGTGCTTTTAAGAATAGTGAGCCTACCACCAAAGGAGCGTAAATGAATTCCCAAATAGAAATTTTTTTTAAAATTGTTTGAATTAACTCATCAAGAAGATGGGATCATTTTGGACCTTTGAAAAGAGGAGCACCCAAGTACTTAAGAGGTAAATGTTGATGTTTAAAATTAGTTATATGTAGTATGTGATTTATTTTATTATTGGAGATACTAGAAGAAGTAATTGAAATAGCTTTTGTTAGATTTTAAGATTCTTGATATATGATGAATAGAAGCATTGCAAAAAATAATGAAATCATCCATAAAGCTTAACTGGGAAAAAGGAAAACCACCAAGAGTTCTCTAATACATACTAGGATTATTTAAGAATAAATCATTGATGCTCCTAGGTAAGTATTCAACAGCAATGATAAATAAAGTAGAAAATAAAGGATCCCATTGTCTTAAGCCATGGGAGGAAGGAAAGAAACCCAAAGCTTCCCCCATTAAGCAAAATAGAAAATTGGGCATTATTAATACAATTTTTAATAGGAAAAATAAATTTATCAGAAAACCCAAATAAATTCATAATGTGAAAAAGGAAATCCCAAGAGATATTATCAAAAACTTTGGTTATATTTAATTTGAAAAGAATGTTTCCTCCACTATTCCTAGCATTTAAATCATGAATTAATTCTTGGGCAAGTAAAATATTATAAGAAATAGATTTACCTCTAGCAAAACTAGTTTGGTTGAGAGAGATCTTATGAAGAAGAGGACTATGCCTATTGGAAATAATTTTGGAAATTAGCTTATTGAAGAAGATGCAAAGACTGATAGGTGTAAACTCACTCCAATAGTCCAGATTATTTTTGTTAGGTATGAGAATAATAGGAGTGCTAAAACAATATCTAAGAAAAAGATTACCATTAAAGAAATCAACCACAACATCAATCAAATCATTTTTAATAATAAACCAATATTTTTGAAAAAAAGAGGAAACCCTCAGTCTAAATATATCTTCATGCTATTAAGAACTTTAAAATTTTCATCTTCATTTGGCAAAATAGTAAGCAAAGCATTTCCATCATTAGTAATAATAGAAGGAATCAAGTGTGATTTAGAAATAGATTCATAATAGCAACTCTTATTAAGCATATTTCTAAAAAAATTAATAACCGAATCCTTAATATCATTATTCTTTGTAATCCATTCTCCATTATCATTTTTAATTTTCTAAATATTTTTAAAGCTCTCTTTTTATTAACTAAAGCATGTAAATACCTAGTATTCCTATCACCATCTGTAATATGTTTACTAGTAGCTTTTTGATGATAATAAGTTTCTTCCATATTTTGAAATTTACCAAGTTTATCCTTCGCCTCAATCAAGTCCATAATCTTGGAAGGTTTCTTCATAATATAAACTTCAAGATCATAAATAAATTTTTCCATATCCTTCATTTAGCAAAAGATTTTAAAATAATGCATGTTCCACCAAACCAGATTTTGTTTAAGTCATTTCAATTTAAATCAGAGTTTATTCATCCTTGTAATCAAATTATCTTGATGTAAAGGAGCTTTCTAATTATTAGCGACAACATTAAAAAATTAATTATGGTATTTATTTTTGAGATGCGAGACACCACGCATATCTTAAGGGGTACTTATTGAAGTGATCTAGTATGAAATTAAAGAATGATACACTTTCTCAATAGATAGAAATCATCACCCTGTAATAGACATAATCACCTATTAAGGACTTTTAAGGCATGATGGGTTCTCAAATATACGAGAGATCTTTCCCCTACTTTACATGGAAAAGTAAAGTAGGGTTTATTTTAAGCCAGGTTCATTAAGTTTCCTATGGAGGCAAGCCCCCATAGTTAATTACATCCTAAGAAATGTGAATTCCTTAGGAATACTCTCAATTAAAGTAGAAATTAAGGTCTCCAAAGATTTCAAGGCTAGACTATGAAAGGATTATTTGTATTAAAAATTAAATGGGATAATTCAAGGAGAAGACTTATTATTGAAGCCAAAGGGAATGAGTAGGAAATGCTCATGATACTAGGAAGCCTAGTGAGCATTCTAATATATCATATGGTTGGAATTTATATATTTGAAGTTGAAGAGATTAATTTTATTGAAGTTGACATTTTATTAGAAAGCTTGGACTTATAATCCAACAACACAAAGTTGTGGAAATGCCTAAGAGTTGAGAATTTATGCTAGTAGCTTGAAGGAAATAGCAACCTCATACCCTATATCTAGGGAGCTTTGGCATGAGCCAAAGAATGACCTAAGTCTAAGCAAAAATGGGCATAAGGTTTGCCTTTACAAAAGAGAATAAACCAGTCAATTGCTAGGCTTATAACTGCCTAGAGTGGCCACCAGCTAACTCCTCCTGTGATTTTAAAACCATGTAGGCAAGTCTTATGCATTTGAAAGATAGTTGGCTATTATTAATTTAGAAAGAGGAAAAAGTCCTTAATCTCATTCCTTAAGAGACTAAAGCATGAGTGGTATGAGTAATGACATAATCTACAAATGAAAATCTTTTCAAATTTTATTTAATTTTGGAAACTTCATTTTGACAAAGGTTTTGGGATTTGGTATGCCTATATGCATGATGAAGTTAGATTATTAGCTAAATAAATGGGAAATTGGTGTTTTCCACCACAGAGGAGGCCCTCAAAGGTCAAGCCTTCCCCTATCATGCAAGGATGGAAACCCTCTCTTAGTAAGAGTAAAGCAATATGCATACATGATGTGAGACATACAACATTTAGCTAAGGGGTTGCTAAATATTTTAATTATCTTGATTTAATTCCTAGGCTTTTTGTGAGGTTATGAATTATTTAAAATTGTAGTTATGTGTTGTAGTTGGATAAGAGATTTATTTTTCTCTAAGAGCCTAATCGCATCTAAGCCAGACATTCAAACATCAATCATTTAAAAGTTAAGAAAAACATTACATTTCTAGTACACATCCTAAGTAAATCATGAACCAATTTCTATAACTATCGTGAAAGAATAAAAGGATCTGATTATGCTCCCTAAAAAGAAAAGATAGGTAAGAGCTCTACCATTATACAACCAAAATTACAAAATAATTTATAATGAATGAATGCTATGGGGGTCTTCATTCTTCTTTCTTCAAGTCTTCATTTCTTTCCTTTGATTTAATTTGCTTCACTTCAAAGGCATCACATGGCCTCCCAGGACAAAGCCTTCTAGCCAATGCTCATCCTCATCCCATAGCACTAATCCTAATTCTAATTGCAAAATTACATTAAGAATAGACAAGGTAAATCTAACTACACCTGCAAAATAAAGGTTAGTTAAACATACATACAATTACAAGCAGTTATGTCATAATTTAGACTTCGCACACTGCACATGGGTAACCAAGCCCACCTGTCCTAACTTGGATTATGCTTAGGGGCTACACAACCTTCAAAGAGTGCATTTGTATTTATTTTTAAGTGGCCCATTAAACATAATCCCCTATAGAAAACATGATTAGGCTAATCATGGCCTATCATCCAGTCTATGAGGCATACACCCTAACATCTAGTCTACAATAATACATCACAAACTAAAATATACATCATACCAAGCACTGCCCTAACATAAGCTAGAAATGTGTGTGTTAAGACTTGTGTGGTATGTCTTGCTAGGCATTAGAGTTGTAGTTCTCTAAGTTTAGAAATATTTAATTTAACATGAAGGGTTGGTCTCACTTGAAGTTATTTAATTGATTTGAGAATTTTAATTTGTGTCTTCTTTTGTTTCATTTTATTACACTTAGCAACTAAGTGTTATAAAGTGAATGAAAGAGGTCCCTACCTTAAGCCACTTTCTAAAGCATGTAAATTTGATTTAGCTCTCTTTAGTGAATGGCTTATTATAAATTTTAACTTAATCTTAAGTTTAGGCTCACTTAAAATAATCTTATTTAATATGAAATGCATCTTAAGATTAATTCAATTGAATTACTATCACATGAAATATGTGGAATAATTTCTTTCCATCACATGTGACATGCATATGATAATAAACTTAAATATACGTACACATACAATAAGTTTTAGCACACTTAGAGGATGAATGTAGATGTATATATTTGTAGAAAAGGATATCTTAATTCATTAGCTAAATGCACATACAAGTGTATCAAAGTTTTAAGCAGATACTTTGCCATTGTTAAACTTGGGGAATGAGGTAAAGACCTCTTGGGGCTCCTTAAAGTCTCACATCCCCAGAATGTCTAGATTAGATATACCCACTATTCTTGAATACACATGAATGTACAAATGACTACAAGAATGGAAAATCATGTAAAAGTTGTATTTCTTTCAATTCAATTACTTATACATGTGAGCTAAAGTTGAAAAGGAGATTTTCATTCATTAGCTAAATGCACATACAAGTGTATAAAAGTTTTAAGTAGATACTTATCATTATTAAACTAGGGGAGTGAGGTAAGAACTCACAGGGGACTTAAAGCCTTGTATCCCTCAATGTCCGACTAGATATACCAACTATTCTTGAATACACATGATTGTACAAGTGACTACAAGAATGGAAAATCATGCAAAAGTTGTATTTCTTTCAATTGAATTATTTATACATGTGAGCTAAAGTTGAAAAGGAGATTTGCATTCACTAGCTAAATGCACATACAAGTGTATAAAAGTTTTAAGCAGATACTTCGCCATTGTTAAACCAGGGGAGTGAGGTAAAGACCTCCTTGAGGTTACTTAAAGCCTTGCATCCCTGGAATGTCTAAGCTAGATATACCCACTATTCTTGAATACACATGAATGTACAAGTGACTACAAGAATGGAAAATCATGCAAAAGTTATATTTCTTTCAATTGAATTATTTAAATATGTGAGCTAAAGTTATATCTAAATTCTAACATAGAAATACATTGGAATGAATTCAAACAAATGTTATGTAATTTTCAAATGTATTACACACTTGTTAACATTCAAACTTTTGCAAATCCATATATAGTAAAGAAAGAGAACTCCGTATCACATGTTCTAATCCATAGACACATGCAAGCTTATAAATATTTATAACTATTATCACTCCAAATGTTATAGTTGACTTATAAACTTTTGAAAGTAACTTTGATTTAATAGTGATAATAGGCACACTTATATTAAATTAAATCAACACATGCAAGCTTGACATAAAGGGGACCATTTAATTTAGTTAATTTTGCAAAAGATGAATGCATGAATCAAATGATAAATTTAATATGATTGGAAAGAATAACTAACCATAAACACATGATTTCGTTCAATTAAATTAATTCCTAAAGACAATAATATCAAATAAGAACATTTGAAACAAACCAAAGTTTCTTATATCACTTTTAAATTTTATGTTTCAATTTTATTTAATGAAATGAAAGAAAGTTTGCTGATCCTAACACATTCCCATGTTTGTGAATTGATTTAGTTTAATAAAATGTAATTAATAAATTTTATAGATTAACTTCGTTTCGGTTACGTATTGCTATTAAATTCATAATTATTACATGTTACCTTAAAGTAATTCATTAAAATAATTATGATCAACATGATATGCATTGAAAATAACTATGATCTAGAAATGAAGGGTCTAATGCAATTAGCTCATAATTGATTAATTAGATTAAGGAACATAATTAATTACTTTTATGATTTTCCAACACATATAGGTAAATCATAATTTCATTAACTTTCTTTAGGCTAAACACCTAAAGATCTACCCATAAATTAATTAATGAAGATCAGATATGATTGTAATTTTAATTTGATTAATAAAATCATTAATTAATTAGTCAATTTCTCTTACTTAATTTTCCAAATTTATTAATTATCCTCCAAATGGAATGGATTTATGGAATGGGTTGGGAAGAGGTCCCAATTCTATTCCATAAATCCATCTCTTAATGAAATAAATTAGAGGAAACAATTTGGAAAGAAGTCCTACTCATTTTCCTCCATTATTTTATATGAATAACTAATCAAATAAAGCTTAGTCAATTGTAATTAATAGTTAAATTAATTATAATTAAGGATATGTTGTGAGTCACTATAACACCCAAGATGGGGGGTGAATTGGGTGATATTAAAAATATTAAAATTTAAATCTTAGATTTTAATTTTAAGTAGAAAATTAATTTTTGATTTTATAATGACATGATACAATTTTTAATGCAACAAAAATAAAAGTACAGTAATGTAAAGAGAGACAATAGGCACATAATTTTTATGTGGTTTGGCCTAACCCCAAAGCGGCCTCGTCCACGCTAGCCACCCACTAGAATCCTAAATAAAAAAATAGCTTATAAATAGTACTCTCTCTATAATGGTGATTACAACCCCTACAATAATATGTACTCTCCTAGAAAGGGGTGAGTACAACCGAAAAATAAATTTTACAGCACAAAAAGAAAAATACAAAATAATAAATTTTGATAAAATAAATCTCTCACAAATATACCAAGCTATCCAATTCAAAAAATGATCTCATAACTTATAAATGATCACTTACAACTTAAAAGTTTTGGCAAGATAATATGCTCACTTAATATTGAAATAAATATGTTAAAGTGATCTTACTAAGATGTTTAAAATGATTTCAAAATAATTTCACAATATTCTTTTACACAATAAAATAAATTTCAGCAAGGAATAATTTATTTTATTTTACCAAAAGATTCTTTCAATTAATGCTAATGATCACAAAGTACTTAAATAAAATGAGTATATGATAGATCTAAGTATTATAGTATGCTTTTAATTAAAAAAAGATATCTAACAAATATAAAAATAATTTCAGCACAATAATTTATTTTTAAATACTTAAAAATATACTTCTAAAATAGATCTAAGAATAAATGATCTTTCAAAATAAGACTAATGAAGAAATATTTCAAGAAACCCAAATAAACTTGTAGAAGTTAAAATTTTCAGCATGTTGAAATAGATCCTACAAACTATCACAAGAGTTTATCATAAAAAAATGATTGAGAAACTTTGATGTAAAAAATAATGTCCAAAGACTAATCCACCAAAAAGTATAAATTGGAAAGAATAAATAGATGGTGAAAATAGCATGAACAAATAAAGAGGATTAAAATCAAGAAACAAACTCAAGTAATTTGAGAAAGCTTGCTTAGTTGAAGATGTTGAAGCTTCCAAACCAAGGATTTGATCTTGCAATATTTGGAGAACACTTGGAAGAAAAATCTAAGAATTTTTCTCTTAGATTTGCTGGAGGGATTTTGAATTTTGAATGAGGAATACTTTCATGAAGAGAATGAGGGCTATTTATAGGCAAGAAGATCATATTTTAAAAATATATCATGCAAACCTCATGTTATCATCTAATAATTTAATATTCAAATAAAAATATAATTTATATTAAATAAATATTAAATTTAGCATCCAAAATTTGGCTATTCACATGGGTAAGTCAAAAGTAATCAAATATGGCTCTTAATATATTCAAAGCATGTAGCAAGCATTCATTATAAAAATCAACTAATGTTTAGAAAATCATAATAAATTCAATTTTAATCAAAAGTAGGTCAGGTAACCTCTTAAATTAAATGAAAAAATCCAAAGAATCTGTTGGAGATGAAATCAGATATGAATTCTTTGATTATAAAATGACTTTGGCTAAAATACAAAATTTTATATATTTTTGTTAATTTTGACATGTGACATTTAAAAATTATGTATAATTTATATATAATCATAAATATGTTAGTTATCTTATAACCAGAAATTAAATTAAAATACTTAATTATATCAAGTAAATAAAATAATTATACTTAATAGTTTTTATCATTTATTACTTTGATAATTTTAATGCTATGAAACATATAATTGAATGTTAATTAAATAAAGATTTATATAAATTAACCTCATTAAAATAATATGTTAAGTTGTGAGCAAATTGATTCATGCCAATGAACTCATATGAATAGTCATATAACCCAAAATATTGTATCTTGAGCTTCACATTATCCTTTTCATTCTTCTACTCTTGCAATTTCCTCTAATGTATTAGATATGTAATTAACAATTGATATATCTGAAACACATAAAAAATATTCATTAGAACATTCAAGCATTTGTTTGTTATCATCAAAATTAATCAAATTGAACATGAGGCTAATTAAGCCAACAATCTTTGATGATGACAAACTAATGTTGGTATTGATTTTGATGAAGGTGCAAATTGACCATCATCATAGTTTTTTGAAAAAAAATTTCTTAAAAAAAATTTATGCATAAGAGATGAATAATGTTGCTCCCCCTAAATGTATGCATGAAATAGACTTAATATTAATTAACATTTTACTCTTCTCCCCTTTTTGACAACATAAAAAATTGAGAATAAACTACATACGATTTTAAATATTAGGATGTAACATTCCAAGCATGCTTCTTAAAGTACATAAACGTTCTTCTGGTAAGGGTTTTGTAAAAATATCTACAATTTGTATATCGATACAAATGAAATTCATATTAACATGACCTTTCAAAACATGATCCCTAATAAAATGATGTCTAATTTTTATATGCTTGGTTCAAGAGTGCTGGATAGGATTTTTAGTCAAACTAATAGCACTAGTATTGTCACACTGAACTAGAATGTGATCTTGCTTAATACCAAAATCTTCTAATTGTTGCTTTAACCAAAGGACCTAAGCAACATAACTACCGACAGCTATGTACTCAGCCTCAATAGTGGATAAAGCTACAAAATTTTATTTCCTAGATGACCAAGACACAAGTGATGATCTAAAATGACATGTGCCGATGTTTTCTATCTACTTTGCATCCATCGCAAAATCAGCCAAATCACATGACAAAATCACCGAAAGATATGCTTGATCGCTATTAAATGAGATTCTTTTGGGTTGGCTGAAAATGTGCACACAAACAAATAGTAAACATAATATCGTCTACTAGTAGCAAGGTATAAAAGTGAACCTATCCTATAAAGTTTTGATCAACATATTTTCCTAATTCATCTAAATCCAATTTTGTAGATGGGCTCAAATGAGTTTTACTAGATTTAAATCTTTTCATGTCAAACCTCTCAAGCAATTCATTTGTACTTAGTTTGAGATGAATGTGCCATTTTCTTGTTGCTTCACTTGAAGACCTAAGAAAAAAATTAAGTTCTCCCATCATACTCATTTCAAACTCTTTAGACATCAAGATGAGAACTCATGGCATAAAGATTCATTTGTACTTCCAAATAATATATCATCTACATACACTTGTACCACAATCAAATCATTATCTATGCTCTTAAGGAATAAGGTGGTATCTACTCTACCCTTTCTAAATCCATGATCTATCAAAAGTTACTTAACCTATCATACCAAGCAGAGCCTTTTAAACCATATAAGCTTTCTAATTTATACACATGATTTGGACAATCAAGGCTCTCAAATCAGGTGGTTGCTCTACAAATACATTTTGGTCAATAAATCCATTCAAAATGCACTTTTGACATCCATTTGAAAAGTTTAAAATTTCTAAAATAAGCATAAGCAAGAGTAACTTGATAGCTTCTAGTCTACGGGTGCAAAAGATTCTTCAAAATCTATACCTTCAACTTGTGTGTACCCTTGTGCAACTAACCTAGCTTTCTTTCTAACAATACAACCTGAATCATCTAGCTTATTCCTAAAGACCCATTTTGTTCCAATGACATTTTGATCTTGGGGTCTTGGGACTAATTCCCAAACATCATTTCTTAGAAATTGATTCAACTCCTCTTCCATAGCAATAATCCAAAAATTATCATTTAATGTTTCTTCTAAGTTTTTAGGTTCAACCTCAGATAAAAATGCTGAATGATCTACAACCTCTCTACTGGTCATAACTCCTTTTGAAGGATCTCCTATAATTAGTTTCTTTGGATGATTTTTATTATATTTCCATTCTTTAGGCAATGAATCATCCACATTATCTTCTAAAGATATTTTCTTAAAATTATCAATCTCTTCATCAATCACTTCATTTCTAATAGGATCAATTAAATTTTCATCAAAAATAACATGTATTGATTCTTCTACAATCATTTTTCTCTTATTGAAAACTCTATTAAGCTCTACTAGAAAGAGAGTATCCTAAGAAAATACCATCATCGATTTACAATCAAATTACCTAAATAATCTTTTCCATTATTCAAAATAAAGCATTTACATCCAAATACATGAAAGTGTTCAATCTTAGGCTTCTTTCCAAAAAATAATTCATAGGGTGTCTTCTTCAAAATTGGTCTAAAATAGATCCTATTCATCACATAACATGCGATCGCTTAAAAAAATATTTTGGCAATTTATACTCATCAAGCATAGATCTACTTAATTCAATATTATTTTTTCTCTCTAATTACTCCATTTTGTTGGGAGTTCTAAAAAAAAATTATGTCTAATCCCATGTTTATCACAATAATCCTCAAATAATTAATTTTCAAATTCACCACCATGATCAGTTTGAACCTTATTAATCAAAAGGCCTTGTTCACTTTGAATATATTTAGAAAACTTTCTAAACTCATAAAAAACATCATCCTTGTAAGTTACAAATAAAACCCAAGTATATCTAGAGAAATCATCAACAATCACAAAACCATAATTTTTCCACTTGCTAGTAATAGGACCAAATAAATCCATGTGCAATTCTAGAGGTTTAGAAGTAGAAACAATATTTTACTTTTAAATGAGCTTCTAGAATGCTTACCATGAATACATGCATCACAAACATAGTTTGAATGAAAATTTAATTTAGGCAATCCAACTACTAAATCAAGTTTGGTAATTTTATTAAGTGTGTATGCATGTTAATATGACATAGTCTCCTATGCCATAACCATATATCATCATGAGTGCTTTTAAAACAAAGTAAATTCAAATTCCATATCATGAAAGCTATCTAAATCAATGACATTTAAATTTTATATCTTTGTCCTACTAACAAAACATTTTCATTATTTTTTATAATGCAACATGATGCGAAATACTACATTCAAACCTTTATCACATAATTGAATAATAGAAATTAAATTATGTTTTAATCCTTCTACTAGAAAAACATTATCTAAAGTGATAGAATTCTTACAAATAGAACCAATGCCAATGATCTTTCCCTTTGCATTATCTCCATATGTAAGAAATCCTCCATCACTTGATTCTAAAGTTATAAATTTATCTTTATCTCCCATCATATATCTTGAACATCCACTGTCCAAGTACCACATGCCTTCTTTGATTTTGCTTTGAAGGCATTCCTACAAAAGAAACTCACATGTTAACGTGTGGAACCCAAACATATTTGGTTCCACATTCTACATTTGAAGCAAGATATCTAGCATGCGTGGTTTGTGTAGTGCTTGCACCTTTTGGTACCCATACATAAGATGATTGCTTAGTGTTTGGTAATTTACATGCATATCAATCAAATGAAATATTCCCTTTTCTATCACAACAGTTGCACCAAACATTAGTGTTTGTATATGACTTAGCACAATAATTATAAGGTATATGAGTGGGATGTGTCAACATATACCACATGCGTGCATCTTGACCTCTTAAAAATATACTAATTCTATTTTTCCAATAGTCAAATGGTACACTATCTAAAAGTGGAGGTCTATGAGTGGATTGTCCCTCTGGTAGTGAACCCTTTAGAAAACCTTGTGCCATAGTGAAAAGATCTACTCTTGGATGTTAAGCCAATAAAAGAGCCAAGGCTCTGATACTAATTGTGAGTCACTATAGCACCCAAGAGGGGGGGGGGGGGGAGGTGATATTAAAAATATTAAAACATAAATCTTATATTTTAATTTTTAGTAGATAATTAATTTTGATTTATAATAACACGATATAATTCTTAATGCGCAAAATAAAAGTACAAGAAAGTAAAGAGAGATAATAGACACAATTTTTTACGTTCCCAAACCCCAAAATCCCATCCACCCCTAGCCACCCGGCTAGAATCCATTAAATGCAAAAATAGCTTACAAATAGTACTCCTATAACATGAGTACAACCCCTACAATATGTACCTAGAAAGGCGAGTACAACCCCAAAATAAATTTTAGTAAAAAAAAAAAATACAAAATAATAAATTTTGATAAAATAAATCTTTCACAAATATACCAAGTCATTCAATTCAAAAATGATCTCATAACTTATAAATGATCACTTACAACTTAAAATTTTGGGCAAGATAATATGCTCACTTAATGTTGAAATAAATATCTTAAAGTGATCTTATTAAGATGTTTAAAAATGATTTCAAAATAATTTCATAATATTCTTTTACACAATAAAATAAATTTCAGCAAGGAATAATTTATTTTATTTTTTAAAAAAGATTCTTTCAATTAATGCTAATGATTACAAAGTACTTAAATAAAATGAGTATATGATAGATCTAAGTATGCTTGTAAGCTTTTAATTAAAAGAGAGATCTAGCAAATATAAAAATAATTTCAATTTATTTTAAATGCTTAAAAATATACTTCTAAAATAGATCTAAGAATAAATGATCTTTCAAAATAAGACCAATGAAGAAATATTTCAAGAAACCAAAATAAATTTGTAGGAAGTTAAAATTTTCAACAAGTTGAAATAGATCCTACAACTATCACAAGAGTTTATCAAAAAAATGATTGAGAAACTTTGATGTAAAAATAATGTCCAAAGACTAATCCACCAAAAAAGTATAAATTGGAAAGAATAAATAGACTGAAAATAGCATGAACAACTAAAGAAGATTAAAATCAAGAAAACAAACTCAAGTAATTTGAGAAGGCTTGCAGTTGAAGATGTTGAAGCTTCCAAACCAAGGATTTGATCTTACAATATTTAAGAACACTTGGAAAAAAATCTAAGAATTTTCTCTTAGATTTCGAGGGATTTTGAATTTTGAATGAGGAATACTTTCATGAAGAGAATGAGGGCTGGCAAGAAGATCATATTTTAAAAATATATCATGTAAACCTCAAGTTATCATTTAATAATTTAATATTCAAATAAAAATATAATTTCTATTAAATAAATATTAAATTTAGCAGCCAAAATTTGGTTATTCACATGGGCAAGTCAAAAGTAATCAAATATGACCCTTGATATATTCAAAGCATGTAGCATGCATTCATTATAAAAATTAGCTAATGTTTAGAAAATCATAATAAAGTCAATTTTAATCAAAAGTGGGTCATGTAACCTCTTAAATTAAAGGAAAAAAATCCAAGGAATTTGTTAGAAGAAATCGATATGAATTCTTTGATTAGAAAATGACTTTGGCTAAAATACAAAATTTTATATATTTTTGTTAATTTTGACATGTGACATTTAAAAATTATGATGTAATTTATATATAATCATAAATATGTTAGTTATCTTATAACCAAAACATTAAATTAAAATACTTAATTATATTAAGTAAATAAAATAATTATACTTAATAGTTTTTATCATTTATTACTTTGACAATTTTAATGTATGTATGAAACATATAATTGAATGTTAATTAAATAAAGATTTATATAAATTAACCTCATTAAAATAATATGTTAATTTGTGAGCAAATTGATTCATGCTAATGAACTAATATGAATAGTCATATAACCCAAAATATTATATCTTGAGCTTCACATTATCCTTTTCATTCTTCTACTCTTGCAATTTCCTCTAATTTATTAGATATGTAACTAGCAATTGATATATCTGAAACACATAAAATATTCATTAGAACATCCAAGCATTTGTTTGTTATCATCAAAATTAATCGAATTGAACATGAGGCTAATTAAGCCAACATATGTCTGATAACTAAATTTTCTTTTGGACTTTTAAGATCAACATATAACAATTAGGGATTGAGTTGATTTTGATAATTGACTTTCATAAATTATGTTCAAACAACTTTTTATATTTGATTATAATATTTATAATGTTATTGGTTTAGTTATTTTTTTACACTAAGTTTTACTTAAATTTCATAATAATTTAATTTGTACATTTTTTGGGATTTTATTTGATCACATATTATTTCTTTCTTTTTTATTATAAATACTAATTAACTCCTTTTTTTAAATCTGATTAAATTTAATAACAAATAAATTATTGGATTAATCGTGATCATTCGACCAAAGATCAAATGACCCACGAGTTAATCATGGCTTGATAGGTGGAATCAAATCATTATGCCATTTGATATAATCAAAACTATTCACTTCAAACACATAAAATGAATAGTCTTACTTTTTTCTCTAAACTCTCACCGAAAGGATTAAAAAGTAAAGTGCATGGGCTCTAAAGGTTGGATCCTAATGACACTCGCATTCAACACATCAAACATGAGATCCCTAATTCTTTCTAAGCATTTTAGAATTATACATCACCGGAGCTAATGTGCAGTGGATTCTAACCAAGAGGTGGCTTCATTTGGAAGAAATAAAGCCCTATTGAGGTGTCTGTTGGGTCGAATCAATACTTCAGCTAGCATTCATTTTCTTTGCTCGTATGGTTTGCTTCATCCTCATTTCCTCATAGACACTTGGCTTTGGGCATCCTATTAGAATAAGAAAATCTAGATTCTTGACTTTTTTGAATGTTCTCAGAATAATCTTATCCACATATATAGTCCCATTCAAATGATCAAACTCATGTTATAATATGCGAGCCATCTATCCAGAAGCAGCAATTTTGATAGGTTGACCAAAATGATCATGACCTGTGACCTTCACCTATAGATGCCACTCTACCATAGCTCTAAATCCATCAATGCTCAAACATCTTTCAAAGAACAAAGTTATTTTGCTTCCCAAGCTTTGGATTAATTTTACTAGTAGATCAAAAGGTCGATGGTCTTGTCATCGTTTCACTCTTAGAGTAGCTAATGTATTCCTTTGTGTCTTCAAGAATAATAAACTCCACCCATATTATATATATGATGTATTAGGGCATTGAAAATAATAGGTTCAAAAGCTTCTAGGAGCATACCACTATGGATCATTAAAACCCTCAGCCTACCAAAAGCCTTTGATTTGGAATTTTTATACATATCATTGAGGATGGCTTTCACAATTAAATCCCTAGCATACTATTCTTCATCAATACATACCCTTATTCCATGTCGACTCAGCTCATTTCCCTCAAAGGAATAATAGTTTATGGAGCATTGAGGCTGATGCCAGGGGCCTTCCGCATGATAGCAATCATATCATCTATGATCCTTTGGATCTTCTTCGATCCAATCTCCTCCAAGGAGACCTCAATGATGGGCTCGTGGAGTACCAGATAACTGGCCTTGACAATTTTAAGTAGGCATTCTTTCTTCACACTGAATCTAGAAAACCATCCATTGGAGACCTTCAAAGGGGTTCTTCTCCCACCAGCAATGCAATGGGAGAAGCGATGAAGAATGGGACTGATGCTTGGGGCTAAAGTGATGGTATTTATGAAAGAGTATGGAGGCATAGAGGGACAGTTCGCTGGTGGCCTGCTATGCAAGTGGAACTATTCAATTGATCAATAGAATATTCATAGGATGTCTCATGTGTTTTTTTGTAGGTAGCTAGATTAATGGGGGCTAATTAGGATCAAGGAAGTCTTGATCAGCTACCACATTGCATACTATGTGTCTCTTTTGGAGCAAGTGAGGGAAGAGAGGTCACTGGAGGAAGAGGGAGGCATGGAGGCTTGGCTAGGCTTGGTTGAGAAGAAGAGATGGACGTGAGAGAGAGTTCATTTTCAGCTTTGCTTTCAGAGGAGAGGTGCTCAGAGAGATTTGTTTATTTTTTTAGGGATGGATGGGATGGGAGAGATGCTCTCAAGTGAAGCAGGAATGAGAGGGATTCAACTTCTCTTGGCTAAAGGGAGACAAAAAAAAAGATGGGGCCTCATTTTGTTTTAGTGTGTGGGGTTTTCTGTTGGGAGAGAGAGAGAGAGAGAGAGATGTCAACTTTGTCCTACATGCCTCAACTTCTCCAACATTCCCTCTTATTATTTCTTTCTTTTTTACATTTTTTATGCATTGTCAAGATCAAATAAACTAGCAAGGCATAGGTCATTTAATAGTTTGGTCTTTTTCACTTTTTTTTTAAATTTGGTGAAACTGAATTTTTTTAAAATAAATGATTTTAAAATTTTAACATAATTTTAATAATTTTAGTAAATAATTGAATGATAATTTATAAGTTATATGTATAAAATAAGATAATTTTAATTATGATTAATAATTATTGATAATATGGATTCATAATTTGATAAATTAATTATTTTAATTTAATGATTAATATATTATATATATAACATTTATTTTTAATTTTTATTTTGATTTAATTCTGAATAAATTTCATTTGAAGTTTAGAATTGGTTTAATCTCTCTCTCTCTCTCTCTCTCTCTTTGTAGTTCATTTTAGATTTAAAATGGATTGTGTATGTTAAATTATAATTTTTTATTTGTTATTATCATTTTCTTTATATATATATTAGTGACTTAACATTCAAATCATGATTTAATTTAATTTAGGCTTAAACTTGACTAAAATTGCATTTGAATTTAATATGAATGATTTACTTGATGGATTTTATTATGATTTTAGGTAGATCTTGGAATGAGGATTGAAGGATTGATTGATTTTAGGTAGAACTTAGCTAAGTCCATGAAATTGGCTTAAGGGTTTGGATTTGGATTTGATTTTTTGGATCATGATTTAAAGTTGTGTTTGAGTTTGAATTTGATAAATTGATTTAAGGGTTGAATTTATCTTTGAGAAAATCAATTGAATTTGAATTGATTTGGATTTGGCTGAGGCTAGTCCATAAGATAAATCATGGGGCTTAGGAAGGATTTTGATTTTGGATCTGATCATGGGCTTTTGTCATTTGATTTAGATTTGAATTTGGATTTTATATTTGAATTGAATTTGAGATTTGGTTTGAGAAGGTGAACACAGGTCAAATTTAGGCTATAGAGTAGGTGAGTCTCCTTAATCCCTAAGGCATAGCCTAATCCTATGATTAACCCTTCTAAGTCTCTAGGTTTAGGATAAGGTTTCATCTAATAACTAGAAGTGTCTTATGACTAAGAAGTCTTAGTGTCTAGAAGATCCCTAGGTCTAAGAAGAGAAGGTTGAGAACTCACTCCAAAGTGAGGTCAACATTAATATGCTGAATCCACATGTTCTGAAATCTGAAAGATGAGAAATTCTTTAAACTATTAGAATCATTTTTAATAGAAACCAAAAGAGGAGCATGATCAGACAAGGTTCTGCTTAAATGATCTATAGAAGTAATAGGCCATTGAGTGATGAGTATTAAAAATAGTTTGGTCCAACCTTTGCCAAAGTCTAGAGTTTTGCCAAGTATAATTAGAAACCTTAAAGCCAATATTATTCAAATTACAATCAAGGATAATATTGGAAAAATATTCCATGGAATGAATATTAGGAGAGCAACCACCACATCATTCATAAGAGAACAAAATACTGTTCAAATCACCACCAATAAACTAAGGTTTATTGACAGAGGTGGCAAGATTAGTCAAGTTATCCCAAAGAAGATTTCTACCAGATCTATTACAAGATGCATAAAAAGAGAGCCAAAAACACAATAATCACCATAAGATATTTGAGCATTGACAACTGATGAAAATCATCAAGAATAAACACATCTACAAAGTTAATCCAAAAACACCAAATCTTATTGCTAACATTAGAGAAAAATTTATTGAAACCAATCATTCTAGCAACTTGGTTAATTTTATTAGCATGAATAAGTGGCTTAAGAATAATAAGTAAAAAAGGTACAAATCCCTATAACATTCAAAACTAAAAAAAAATAAACATAAAGAAAAGAAAGGGGGGGGGGGAATAAAAGTTAATTGAGAGAAGAAAGCGAGGCCACATTAGCTCTAGTGTTTCTTAGCAAATTGGTAGGAGAGGTTTTAACATTTTTTTTTTTTGAATAGAAAGTTTGGAAGCCATTTTCTTTGCCCTTTGAAGCATCATCTGAAAAGGATTTAGCAACATTAGTCATGGATTTAGGAGAAATATCTTGATGAGAAGTGAATACTTCTTCTTCCAAGATAAAAAAATTATTAAAGATAAATGAGCTTTGGAAATAGCAAGGGAGGGAGCAAAAATTGATTTATTAAAAAAGCAAGTGTGAACACCAAACCTTTCCTCAACATTAGCCAAATTATTAAACAAAAGCAAATCTTTTTGAGAAGTTAAATCATCCTAAATTTGGAATATGGAATCAATTATATCAACCTGATTATCATGAGGTATTAAAGCCATATTCTCCATTGAATTAGAATGATGCATATTATTAAATTCCTCATTTTGTTCTCCATTAAAGCTTCATTTTTATCTATCAAAGCTAGCAAGGATGCAAGGATTGAATCAGAGGAAACAAAATCTTGATTCAAAAGTTTAGAAAAGTTATTATTGTTCACATTAGAAGCCTTCAATTGCTCAGAAGAAGTGAAAGGTAAATCACCTTATTAGGAACATTCAAAGAATCATTTTTTCCAAAGTAATTTTTTTATATTTAATAGTGTTGGTTGGTTAGGAGCAAAAGTTTCCTTAATACATTTTCTTTTTTAGGTGAGGATGAAGAATGTTCATGCATGCTGTATTTAATTAAATACATTTCTTTGGGTGTTTCTTGGTAATGTCACAAAGATTCTAGAACAAGGATGAGACTTTGTAGCCTTTGCATGATGGGTTTGCAATGATCACCACAAAGCACCCACAATAAAAATGAATTCACATATTAGGGCAAGAAATCCAAACCAGAATGATTATGAATTAGGGTTTAAGGTTTAGAGTTTAGGGTTTATGGTTTAGAGTTAGGGTTTAGGGTTAATGGTTAATTTTTATGGTTTAGGCTTTAAGGTTTAGGGTTTTTTGGAGTTTAGGTTTAGGTTTAAGGTTTGTGGATAGTTTAGGGTTTTATTTTAAGGTTTAGGTTTACTTATGGTTTTTATTTAGGATTTAGTTTATGATTTGGATTTATGGTTTTGTGGAGTTTATTTAGAGTGGGTTTTAGGTTCAAGGTTTAGGTTTAGGGTTTAGGTTGTGAGTTTAGGGTTTAGGGTTTAAAGTTTAGGGTTTAATTGAGTGTAGGGTTTAGGATTTAGGATTTATAAGGGTATGTGGGTTTTGGGTTTAAGGTTTTTTCTTTTTTATTTTCTTAATTTTAAATTACAAACTAGGTTAGGTTTATTTAGTGTATTTAGTTTATTTTAGGTTTATTTTTTTATTTTATTTAGTTTAGTTTATTTTTAAGTTTTTATTTAATTTTCTTTAGGTTTAGGTTTAGGTTTATTTTATTTTAGTTTTATTTTATTTTATTTTTTAGATTTTTTTTAGTTTTTAGATTTAGCTTTTGGTTTTTATTTTATTTTTTTATGTTTATTTTTTTATTTTATGTTTAGTTTTTATTTTATTTTGGTTTTTTATTTTTATTTTTATTTTATTTTTTAGTTTAGTTTAGGTATTTATTTATTTTAATTTTTATTTTATTTAATTATTTGGTTTAAATTTTAGGTTTAGGTTTAGGTTTAGTTTAAGTTTTTATTTTATTTTATTTAGGTTTAAGTTTTTATTTATTTATCTTTTTAGGTTTTATTTAGTTTAGGTTTTGGTTTAGGTTTAGGTGTGGTTTAGTGGGGTCATTTTAGTTTACTTTAGGATTTCATGTTTGGGGTTTAGGGTTTAGGGTTTAGGAGGGTTAGGTTGGGATTTAGGGTTTAAGGTTTAGTTTTTGGAGGGTTTAAAGTTTAGGGTTTTAATTTTGTTTTGAGGAGGGTTTAGGTTTTATGTGGGTTTATGTTTTAGGGAGGATTTAGGGCTTAGTAGGGTTAGTTTAGGTATTTGGTTAAGGGGTTTAGTTTAGTTTAGAGTTTAGAGGTTAAGGGTTTATGTAGGTTTAGTTTAGGTTTAGGTTTATAGTTTTAACATAGAAAAAAGATTCAACATTTTTGATTTCATCAACCAAGACCATATTTTTTAAGACACAAGCGAGGCAACATAGATAAAAGATGAGCACACATAGAAAAAAAACTCTAGATTACTAGACCCATCTCTATTGTAAAGATACAGTTCTATAAGAGTATCAGTCATTCTTCTTTCTATTTCTCCCATGAACCACCTCAAGTAGCAGATCTCGCCATCATATCCTGATCTCTCCTCATGCATGTGCCAACCTCTCCTCCCGCCTCATAACCACCACCTCCATATCCACTAGCACCTCCACATCCCCGCCATACTATGATAACACGCCCGCCTTCCCCAATGTCGATCTAGATGAAGGTTGGCTGATGTTCTACAAGGTTCTGCTCATTCTTATTATTTAGGTTTAGGCTTAGCTTATCTTTAGGGTTTAGTTTATTTTTTATTTATTTAGTTACTGTTTAGGTTTAGTTTAGGGTTAGGGTTGGATTAAGTGGGTTTAGAATTAAGTTTAGGATTTATGATTTAGGGTTTAATGAGAGTTAAGGGGGAAGAGTGGCCTGGGGTTTAGCTTTAGTGTTTAGGGCGGGTGTCAGAAGTGGTTTAGTGGCCCAGGTTTATGGTTTAGGAGGGTTTAGGCCCAGGGTTTATGGTTTAGGGCCCAGAGAGGGTTTAGGTCAGTTTAGGGCCCAGGGCCCAGTGGCCCAGGGCCTGGGCTCAGTGGGAAGTGGCCCAGGAAAGTAGTTTGGTATAGAGTGGTGGTTTAGGGCCCAGGTTTTGGAGTTTAGGGTGGTGGTTTGGCCCAGGGCCCAGGTTTAGGGTTTAGGGTTTAGGGAGTGGTTTAGGGTTTAGGTTTAAGGGATTTTAGTTTAGAGTTTAGTTTAGGTTTAGTGGTAGGGTCAGGTAGGGTTTGGTTTAGGGTTAGGTTTAGGTTTAGGGTTTAGAGTTTAGGTTTAGGGTTTAGGGTTTATGGTTTAGGTGGTTTTATTTATTTATATTCTTAAATTAAGTAAGTTAAGTTTAGCTTTATTTAGTTTATTATTTATTTTTTATTTATTTTAGTTTATTTTATTTATTTTTTATTTATATTTATATTTTTATTTTAGATTTAGTTTATTTTATTTTATTTATTTATGTATATTTATTTTAGTTTATTTTTATTTTATTTTTTAGTTTAGGTTCTAGGTTTTATTATAGGTTTATTTTTAGGTTTTATTTTTAGTTTAGTTTAGATTTAGTTAAGTTTGTTCTAGTTTATTTTATTTTATTTAGTTTAGGTTTAGGTTTAAGTTTAGTTTATTTTAGGTTTATGTTTAAGTTTTATTTATTTTAGTTTAGGTTTATTTTATTTTGTTCATTTTTTTATTTTAGGTTTAAGTTTTTTTTAGTTTAGGGTTTAGGTTTTATTTTTTATTTATTTTTAGGTTTATTTTTTAGGTTTATATTTAGTTTTATTTTATTTTATTTTAGGTTTATTTAATCTTTATTTTAGGTTTAGTTTTATTTTTTATTTTATTTTTAGGTTTATTTTATTTTAGTTTAGTTTTTTTATTTATTTTATTTAATTTAATTTAATTTTATTTTTAGGTTTAGGTTTAGGTTTAGGTTTTATTTTATTTTATTTTTTTATTTAGCCTTGTATCTTATTTATATTTATAAGTTTATTTAGTTTTAGCCTATGGATTTAGGGTGTGTTTAGTTTGGAGGGTTTAGGGTGGTTTAGAGCAAGGTTTAGGGTTTAGGGAGGTTTAGGGTTTAGGGTTTAGGGTTTAGGGTTTATGGTTTAGTGTTTTAGGGTGGCTAGGGGTTTGGGTTTAGGGTTTATTTAGTTTAGGTTTTAAGGTTTTGGGTTTAGGTTTTAGTTTAGGTTTAGGGTTTGGTGTTTAGATTTAGGGTTTAGGGTTTAGGTTAGTTTAGGCTTTAGGGTTTAGGTTAGTTTAGGGTTTAGGGTTTAGAGTTTAGGTTTGGGGTTTAGGGATTAGAGTTTTATGGTTTAGGGTTCCAGGGTTTTTAGGGTTTAAGTTTTACAGTTTATGTTTTAAATTAGGGTTTAAGGTTTAAAGTTTTTTTAATAAAGAACAAATTCAGATTCAACATTTCTTATTTTTGAATTCATCAACCAAGTAGTAGACCAAGTTTTTTGAGATACAAGCGACGACATAGATAAAAAATGAGCATGTATTAAGTAAATCAAAATCCATAGATAACTAGAACCGCCTCTTCAGTTCAATAAGCATCAAATCGGATCGATCGTTCTACATTTTCTCTAGTTCCCATCAGAACCACCCTCACCTCTCGAGTAGAGATCTACCATCAAATCCATGATCTATCCCTCCGCCACCACCATGGTTGTAACCTCTGTCACTCCACCCACCTCCATAACCACCACTTTCATATCCACCAGCACCTCCAAATCCATCAACACCACTAGATCCCCCAAATCCATTTTAGGTTTATTTTTTAGGTTTAGGTTTTTATTTAGTTTTTATTTTATTTTATCTTAGGTTTATTTTATTTTTATTTTAGGTTTAATTTTTATTTTATTTAAGTTTTTGTTAGGTTTATTTTATTTTATTTTGGTTTAGTTTAGGTTTTTATTTATTTTATTTTAGTTTAGTTTTTATTTTCTATTTTATTTTAGTTTCAGGTTTAGGTTTAGGTTTAATTTAGGATTTTTTATTATTTTATTTTATTTTGTTATTTAAGTTTAGGTTTTAGGGTTTAGGGTTTATGGTTTATGGTTTTATTATGGTTTTATTAGGGTATAACATTTAGGGTTTAGTGTTTAGAGTTTAGTGTTTAGGGTTTAGTGTTTTTAGGGTTTAGGGTTTAGGGTTTAAGTTTTAGGTTTAGGTTTACATTTTAGTTTTGGTGGTAGTTGGGTTTAAGGTTTAACCCAGCCTGGTTTAGGGTTTAGGGTGGTTTAGGTGGATTTAGGGTTTGGAGGGTTTTTTAGGGTTTAGGGTGTAGTAGGAGAGTTTAGGGCAGGTTTTAGGGTTTAGGTTAGGTTTTTATTTATTTATTTTATTTTTAAACAAAAAGTTTAGTTTATTTATTTATTTATAGGTTTTATTTATTTAGTTTAATTTATTTAGTTTAGGCTTTTATTTTATTTATTTTTTTTAGGTTTAGTTTAGTTTTAGTTTAGGTTTATTTTTAGCAGTTTATTTTTATTTTTTTTTTTTTTTTTTTTAGGTTTTTTAAGTTTTTTTTAGGTTTAGGTTTTGGTTTTATTTTAGATTTATTTTAGGTTTTAATTTTAGTTTAGGTTTAGGTTTATTATTTTATTTTATTTTATTTATTTTAGTTTAGGTTTAAGTTTTATTTATTTTATTTTAAGTTTATTTATTTTATTTTAGGTTTTTTTTTTAGGATTAAGGTTTTATTTTAATTTATTTTAGGTTTATTTTTAGGTTTAGGTTTTATTTAGTTATTTTATTTATTTTAGGTTTATTTTATTTTATTTTAGGTTTAGTTTTATTTATTTAGGTTTTTTATTTTTTAGTTTAGTTTAGGTTTTTATTTATTTTATTTTAGTTTAGTTTTTATTTTTTATTTTATGTTCATTTTAGGTTTAAGTTTAGGTTTAGGTTTTAGTTTATCTTTTTATTTATTTTATATTTATTTTGGTTTAGGTTTTTTCCATTATTATATTTTTATGTTTTATTTAGTTTAGGTTTAGGTTTTGCTTTTTTAAGGTTTTTAGGGTTTAGGATTGGGGTTTAGGTTTGGGGATTAGGGTATAGGGTTTAGGTTTAGGGTTTAGGTTTAGAGTTTAAGGTTTAGGGTTTAGTATTTTAGGGTTTTAGGGATGATTTAGGGTTTAAGGATTTTAGGGTTTAGGAAGGTTTAAGCTTTAAGTTTAAGGTTTAAGGTTTAAGGTTTATGGTTCAAGTTTTAGTTTAGGGTTTAGGATTTTTGGTTTATTTTTTAATAAAGAACAAATTCAGATTCAACATTTCTTCATTTTGAATTCATCAACCATGTAACACACGAAGCTTTCTAAGACACAAGTGACAACATAGATAAAAAATGAGTATGCATAGAATAAATAAAAACCCTAGATAACTAGAACTATTTATACTATAAAGAAAGAGTTCCATAAGCAGCAGATCGGATCGACCATTTTTTTCAATTTCTCTAGTTCATCAAACCACACGACTCAGTAACGGATCCACCATCATTTCCCCAATCTCTCCCTCCGCCATCACCATGGCTATATAACCTTCATCATACTCCTCTATAAACCACAAACTACTCCAACCACCACCTCCATATCCTCCAACACCTGAGATCCCCCACCACCACTTTTTTTAAACCAAAAGTCGGAGAATTTTATTGCCAAAAAGTAAGGGATATGAGGTCCTTAAAGGGGACAAATCTCTAAACTGTTGTTTATAGAGCTACAGTTAGCCTAAATAGGTAAATCCCCTACCTATTACAAGAAAACCAAAGCAAAAGAAAAGAAAAGAAAAAAACTAAGAAAGAAACATCACAAAAATCCAAGAAGGGCTGCCAAATCCATTGATTTCTCGAAATCTTCTAAGAGATGCACAAACCACCTACAGCCCTAAAACCTACAACAAATTGGAAAATAACTTAAGATAGAGATAAGAATCTAGAAATAAGGAATACACAAAAGAAACAAAATGATAAAAATCTTAGATAAGGGCACGCATTCATCTCAATGGGTTACAGGATATCTGAGCATCCAAACTTCAGAAGAAAGGTTACAATACCATATGGTGCTACCAACCAAAAGTATAATGGGGGAAATATCCCAGACATCATAGCCAACTTACATGGATTAAACCAAATAGCAAACAACCAAGAGCTAGCCAAGTTCCAGTATCTATCATCAAGATTAAATAGGCAACTAACCAGTAAAACATCTAGCCAATCCATAGTAAAGCAACCAACGAAACATGACATTAGCCAAGAAATAGCCACCATCAAAGCCACCCAAAACAAACAAAGACCAAAGGTAAAAAACCAAAAATTCATGCAGATCCACCAACCAACAAAGACAAAATGCACCATCACCAACCAAACATAGCAGTAGGAATCAACAGATATAGCAATAGAGATAAGAATAGCCAAAACCACAAATAAGTTCATCCCACAACAGAAAGAAAAGAGAAGCCAATGGGCCATCTAGCCAAGAGGAAAGCACCACAAAAAACTTTAAAAAACCACCAAAAAGGGGAACGAAAACTAGATAGCAAATAACATCTCTAGAGAGAGTAACTCAAGAAGGAACAAAGCCAACCAGGCTCAACCAATAATCACAGACCGATAACCAAAATGAAAGCAAAAGACTAGAAAATATAATAGCCATCAAGCAACCAACCACCATCCAATAAACCCTCACAAGGTGAAAAGAAGTTGGGAAAAGGGAAAGCAAAGCAAACTATCACCAGCCCATCCTAAAACCAACATAGCAGGAGACCAACAAGAACAGAGAGCCACCAAAACTAGAGCGCAACTAAAGCTCACTAGTACCAACTAGAAATAATCTAGACCTCAATCAAAAGGAGATACCATTCATTCTTGGGTTCGTTTAAGTTTATTAGGTTTTAGGCATATAGGTTTATAATTTATTTAGTTACTTTATGTTTAGGTTGAGGGTTTACGATTTATTTGTGGGATAGGATTTAGGTTAAGGGTTTAGGTTTAGGTTTAGGGTTTATGGTGGTTTAGGGTTTAACGATAGGTTTAGGATTTAGTGGGAAGGTTTGGGTTTAGGGTTTGGGTTTAGGGTTTAGGCTTGTGGATTTTAGTGAGGGTTTAGGGTTTAGGGTTGTAGGTTCTAGCCTTTAGGGTCCAAGGATTTAGGTTTAGGATTTAGAGATTATGGTTTTTGTAAAATAAAAATAATAAGTAAACCAGGTTTAGTTTATTTATTTTATTTTTATTTTATTTATTTTATTTTTATTTAGTTTAGTTTATTTACTTTAGGTTTATTTATTTTAATTTAGGTTTTTATTTTAGTTTATTTTTTAGGTTTACGTTTATTTTTTCATAGAGTTTTATTTTTTAAGTTTAGGTTTTATTTTTTATTTTTAGGCTTATGTTTAGGTTTTTATTTTATTTTCTTAGGTTTAGGTTTTAGGTTTTCATTTTAGGTTTATAT
The DNA here is from genome assembly GCA_021442155.1 of Cymbidium sinense. Lineage (NCBI taxonomy): Eukaryota > Viridiplantae > Streptophyta > Magnoliopsida > Asparagales > Orchidaceae > Cymbidium > Cymbidium sinense. The sequence goes on from CM038215.1 coordinate 188,479,679, forward strand.
TTTAGGTTTTATTTTTAGTTTAGGTTTAGGTTTATTTTAGTTTATTTTATTTTATTTAGGTTTAGGTTTTATTTTAGTTTAGTATATTTTAGTTTAGGTTTAAGTTTATTTTATATTGTTTTTTTTATTTTCATTTTTGGTTTAGGTTTTTTTAGTTTAGAGTTTAGGTTTTATTTTAAGGTTTATTTTTTAGGCTTAAGTTTTTATTTTATTTTATATTAGATTTATTTTATTTTTATTTTATTTAGGTTTTTTATTCTTAAGCTTATTTTATTTTTCAATTTAGTTTAGGTTTTTATTTATTTTATTTTACTTTATTATCATTAGTTTATTTTATTTTATTTTTAGGTTTAGGTTTTAGGATTTAGTTTAGGCTTTTATTTTTTTTATTTTTTAATTTTCTTTAGGATTAGGTTTTTATATTTATTTAATTTATAGGTTTTATTTAGTTCAGGTTTAGGTTTTTAGGTTTTTATAGTTTAAGGTTTAGGGTTTAGGGTTTAGGGTTTAGGGTTTAGAGTTAGGGTTGTAGGTTTTTAGTGGTTTAGTGTTTAGGGTTTAGGTTTTAAGATTTATGGTTTAGGGTTTAGGGTTTAGGGTTTAGCATTATCATTTTAGGTTTAGGATTCAAGTTTTAGCTAAGGGTTTTGGATTTTTGTTTTTTTGATAGAGAACAAATTCATATTCATCATTTCTTCTTTACAATTTCATCAACCAAGTAATAGACCAAGTTTTGTAAGATAAAAGTGAAAACATAAATAAAAAATGAGCACTCATAGACAAAATCAAAAACCCTAGATAACTAGAACCGTCTCAATTATAAAGACATAATTCCATAATCAGCAGATCGAATCAATCATTCTTCATTTTCTCCAGTTCCCATCAGAACCACCCTGGCCTCTCGAGTAGTGGGATACACCATTATATCCCTGATCTCTCCTTCCAAGACAAACTGTAACTCCTCCCGCCTCCATAACCACTCAAGCCCGATTGCCACCTCCATATCCATCTGCACCTCCAGATCCCCCACCACCACTGAGATAACGACTACATTAGCCTTCACCTCCACTGCTAGATCTTGATTGAACCTGGTTGACGGTGATGTTCTAGTCGTCAAGGTTCTTCTCATTTTTAGGGTTTAGGTTTAGGTTTTAGGGTTTAGGTTTAGGGTTTATTAGGTTTTAGGGTTTAGGTCTACTTTTAAATTTATTTAGTTACTTTAGGTTTAGGTTTAGGTTTATGATTTGGGGTTTAGGGTTTATTTAATGTTAGGGTTTAGGGTTTAGGGTTTATTGTTTAGGGTTTAGGGTTTAAGGTTAAGGATTTAGGGCTTTTTAGGGTTTAGGGTATATGGTTGTAGGTTTAGGATTTAGGGTTTAAGGTTTAGTGTTTATTATTTAGGGTTTATGATTTTTTTTAAATTAAGTAAACCGTAGGTTTAGGTTTATTTAGTTTATTTAGTTTATTTTTTTATTTATTTTAGTTTAATTTATTTTTTATTTTTATTTAGGTTTATTTTTTATTTTTATTTAATTTAGTTAATTTATTTTATGTTTCTTTATTTTAGTTTAGGTTTTATTTTTATTTATTTTTTTTTTATGTTTAGGTTTATAGTTTAGTTAATTTTTTAGTTTAGTTTTATTTTTATTTTTTTAGGTTTAGGTTTTAGGTTTATATTTTAGGTTTTTTTAGATTTTATTTTATAGTTTTGGTTTAGATTTATTTTTATTTATTTTATTTTATTTTGTTTAGTGTTTGGTTTAGGTTTAGTTTATTTTAGTTTTTGGTTTAGGTTTTATTAATTTTAGTTTAGGTTTAGGTTTATTTTATTTTTCTTTTAGGTTTATGATTTTTTAGTTTAGGGTTTAGATTTTATATTTTATTTATTTTTAGGTTTTATTATTGGGTTTTTTTAGGTTTAATTTTTATTTAGTTTTTATTTTTTATATGTTTATTTTATTTTTATTTTAGGTTAAGTTTTTATTTTATTTAGGTTTTTAATTTTTTTTTAGTTTAGTTTAGGTTTTTATTTAATTAATTTATTTTATTTTCTTTTTATGTTTAGGTTTAGCTTTTAGTTTATGTTTTTATTATTTTATTTTCTATTTTATTTTGGTTTAGGTTTATTTATTTATTTTATTATTAGGTTTTATTTAGTTTAGGCTTAGGTTTTAGCTTTTAATGTTTAGGGATTGGGGTTTAGGGTTGTTGGTTTTGGGGTTTAGGGCTTGGGTGTAGGGTTTAGGGTTTAGGGTTTAGGGTTTAGGTTTATATATTTATTATTTATTTATTTTCAGATTTTTTTTTTTTAGGTTTAGGTTTTTATTTTGTTTTTTTATTTTATTTTATTTTAGGTTTATTTCATTTTTATTTTAGGTTTAGTTTTATATTATTTAGGTTTTATTTTTTAGTTTAGTTTAGGTTTTTATTTATTTTATTTTAGTTTAGTTTTTTTTTTTTGGGTTTAGGTTTAGGTTTATGTTGTATTTTATGTTTTTATTTTATTTTATTTAGGTTTAGGTTTTCTTATTTATTTATTTTAAGGTTTTATTTAGTTTAGGTTTTAGGCATTTATTTTAATTTCATTTTTAGGTTTTATTTTTTTACTTTAGGTTTAAGTTTATTTTTATTTTATTTTATTTTATTTAATTTAGGGTTTAGGTTTAGTTTAATTTATGTTTAGGTATAGGTTTTATTTATTTTAGTTTAGTTTATTTTAGTTTAGGTTTAGGTTTATTTTATTTTTATTTTAGGTTTAGTTTTTTTTAGTTTAGGGTTTAGGTTTTATTTTTATTTATTTTTAAGTTTATATTTTAGGTTTATGTTTTTTATTTAGTTTTTATTTTATTTTATTATAGGTTTATTTTAAGCTTATTTTTTATTTTACATTTAGTTTTTATTTTATTTAGGTTTTTTGTTCGTAGATTTATTTTATTTTTTTAGTTTAGTTTAGGTTTTTATTTATTTTATTTTAATTTAATTAGTTTATTTTATTTTTTATGGTTTAGGTTTAAGTTTTTATTTATTTTATTTTTATGTTTTATTTAGTTTAGGTTTAGGTTTTTTGGTTTTTAGGGTTTAGGGTTTAGGTTTATGGTTTAGGGTTTAGGGTTTTAGGGTTTAGGGTTTAGGGTTTAGTGTTTATAGTTAGGGTTTAGGGTTTAGTGTTTAGGCTTTAGGGTTTAAGGTTTTTAGGGTTTAGGGTTTATAGTTTTAGGTTTAGGTTAGTTTAGGTTTAGGGTTTAAAGTTTAGGTTTAAGTTTGAGTTTAGGTTTTAAGGTTTTAGTTTAGGTTTAAGGTTGGTTTAGGTTTAGGTTTTAGGGTTTAGGGTTTAGGTTAGGGTTTTAGGTTTAGGGTTTAAGATTTAGGGTTATAGGTTTATGGTTTAAGGTTTAGGTTTTAGGGCTTAGGGTTGAGGGTTTAGGGTTTTAGGGTTTTAGGGTTTAGGATTTTTAGGGCTTAAGTTTTAGGGTTTAGGTTTTAGGTTTAGGGTTTAGGGTTTATTATTATTATTTTTTAATAAAGAACAAATTCAGTTTCAACATTTCCTCTTTGTGATTTCATCAACCAAGTAACACACCAAGTTTTCTAAGACACAAGTGACGACATAGATCAAAAGTGAGCATAAAGCAAATAAAAAACCTAGATAACTAGAACCGTCTCTACTGTAAAGAAATAGTTCCAAAACCAGCAGAATGGATCGGCCGTTCTTCAATTTCTCTAGTTCCCATCAGAACCACCCTAGTGTCTCAAGTAGTAGGGTCCACCATCTTATCCCTAATGTCTCCCTCTGCTTCCACCACATTGTAACCCCCGTCGCTCTTCTTGCCACCATAACAACCACACACCACCTCCATATCCACCTAGCACATTGGATCCCCACCACCTGCTATAATTGCCACCTCCACCTTTGCCTAGTGGATATGGGTAGACGGTTGGTGATGGTCCACCAAAGTTCCAATTCTTAGGGTTTTGATTTAGGTTTAGGTTTATTTGGTTTTAGGCTTTAGGATTAATTTTTTAATTTATTTAGTTACTTTAGCATAGGTTTATGGTTTAGGGTTTAGGATTTAGGGTTTAAGGTTTAGGGCTTAGGGTTTAGGGCTTTTTTATTTCAAAAAAATTAAGAAATCTGGTATGTTTAGGTTTACTTAGTTAAATTTTTATTTTTTTTATTTTTGTTTACGTTTAATTTTTATTTTATTTTAGTTTTTTTTTAGGTTTAGTTTTTTTAGTTTAGTTTAGGTTTTTATTTATTTTATTTTAGTTTAGTTTTATTTTTTATTATAATTTATTTTTTTTTGTTTTAGGTTTAGGTTTAGGTTTAGGTTTTAGTTTAGGTTTTATTTTATTTTATTTTATTTAGGTTTAGGTTTTATTTATTTTATTTTTATGTTTATTTAGTTTAGGTTTAGTTTAGGTTTTAGGTTTTTTGTTTTAGTGTTTAGGTTTGGGGTTTAGGGTTTAGGTTTTAGGGTTTAGGGTTTAGGGTTTTAGGTTTAGGGTTTAGGGTTTAGTGTAGGTTTTAGTTTAGGATTATGTTAAGGGTTTAGGGATTTAGGAGTTTAAGTTTAGGGTTTAGGATTTAAGGTTTAAAGGTTTTAGGGTTTAGGGTTTAGGGTTTAGGTTTAGGGTTAGTTTAGGGTTTAGTTTAGGATTTAGAGTTTAGGGTTTAGGGTTTAGGGTTTAAGGAGTTTTTTTTAAATGAAAAAACTGGTAGGTCTAGGTTTATTTAGTTTATTTGTTATTTAATTTAGTTTATTTTAACTTTTAATTTTATTTAGGTTTATTTTTTCTTTTATTTAGTTTATTTATTTTAGATTAGTTTTTTATTTTAGTTTATTTTTTTGGCTTAAGTTTATGTTTAGGTTTATTTTTTGTTTAGTTTTATTTTCATTTTATTTTTTAGGTTTAGGCTTTATTTTTTATTTTTAGGTTTAAATTTAGATTTTAATTCATTATTTTAAGTTTAGGTTTTAGGTTTTTATTTTAGGTTTACTTTTTGATTTTATTTTTTAGTTTAGGTTTAGGTTTAATTTCAGTTTATTTTATTTTATTTAGTTTAGGCAGATTTTGTTTATTTTAGGTTTAGGTTTTATTTATTTTACTTTAGTTTATTTTAGTTTAGGTTTAGGTTTCTTTTATTTTGTTTATTTTAAGGTTAGGTTTTTATTTGGTTTTATTTTATTTTAGGTTTAATTTTATTTTATTTAGGTTTTATAATTTTAGGTTTATTTTATTTTTTTTAGCTTAGTTTAAGTTTTTAATTATTTTATTTTAGTTTAGTTTTTATTTTTTATATTATTTTATTATTAGGTTTAGGTTTAGGTCTAGGTTTTAGTTTAAGTTTTTATTTTAATTATTTTGTTTTATTTAGTTTTAGATTTTTTTTATATTTATTTTATTTTTATTTTTTACTTAGTTTAGGTTTAGTTTTATAAGTTTTTGGGTTTACGATTTAGGGTTGTAGATTTTAGGGTTTAGGGTTAGGGTTTATGGTTTAGGTTTTAGTGTTTAGGGTTTAACATTTTAGGGTTTAAGGTTTAGGGTTTAGGGTTTAGGGTTTTAGGGTTTAGGGTTTAAGGTTTAGTGTTGTAGGTTTAGGGTTAGTTTTAGGGTTTAGGGGTAGGGTTTTTTCCTTTTTATATTTTTTAAATTAAGTAAACTAGTAGGTTTAACTTTATTTAGTTTATTTTTATTTATTTTTATTTTTTATTTTATTTAGTTTTATTTTTATTTCCATTTTTATTTAGTTTTTATTTCTTTTATTTTATTTCAATTTAGGTTTAATTTATTTTTTATTTTAGGTTTAGTTCTTATTTTATTTAGATTTTTTATTTCTAGTTTAGTTTAGGTTTTTATTTATTTTATTTTATTTTAGTTATTTTTTTTTTCATTTTAGGTTTAGGTTTATGTTTAGGTTTTTAGCTTTTTAGGGTTTAGAGTTTATGGTTTAGGGTGTAGGGTTTGGGGTTTAAGGTTTAGGGTTTAGGGTTAAGGGATTAGGGTTTGGGTTTTAGCATTTAGGGTTTAGGGTTTAGTGTTTTAGGATTTAGGGTTTTGGGTTTAGGGTTTAGGTTTTTTATGGTTTAGGGTTTAAGGTTTAAGTTTTAAGTTTATGGTTCAAGTTTTAGTTTAGGGTTTAAAGTTTTTGGTTTTATTTTTTAAGAGAGAACAAATTCATATTCAACATTTCTTATTTTTGATTTCATCAACCAAGTAACACACCAGGTTTTCTAAGACACAAGTGACGACATAGATCAAAAATGAGAACGCATAAAGCAACTTAAAAATCGTAGATAACTAGAAGTGTCTCTATTGTAAAGACACAGTTCCATAAGCAGTAGATCAGATCATTTGTTCTTCAATTTCTCAGTTCCCATCAGAACACCCCGACCTCTCAAGTAGCGGGATCCACCATCATATCCCCGATCTCTCTCTCCATCACTACCAAGGTTGTAACCTCCATCGCTCTTCCCGCCTCCATAACCACCACTACTCCGACCACCACTTCCATGTCCACCAACACCATCAGATCCCCCATTAGCACTGCGATAACCACCAATGGATCTAGACTGAACCTAGTTGATAGTGATGTTCCTTTCATCAAGGTTCTGCACATTCTTAAGGTTTAGGTTTAGGTTTAGGCTTATTAGGTTTTAGGGTTTAGGTTTATTTTTTAATTTATTTAGGTTTAGGTTTGGGGTTTAGGGTTTAGGGTTTAGTGTTAGGGTTTGGGGTTTAGTGTATAGGGTTTAGGGATTTAGGGTTTATGTTTTTTGGGTTTAGGGTTTATAGTTTAGGTTTAGGGTTTTAGGGCTTATGCTTTTAAGGTTTAGGGTTTAGAGTTAGGGTTTAGGGTTATTTAGGGTATAGGATTTAGGGTTTAGTGTTTTGGGTTGTATGTTTAAGGCTTAGGGTTTAGGGTTTAGAGTTTAGGGTTTAGGGTTTAGGATTTAAGGTTTATTTTAAAAAAAATTAAGTAAACTGGTTGGTCTAAATTTATTTAGTTTATTTATTATTTATTTTAATATATTTTATTTTTTATTTTTATTTATGTTTATTTTTTTTTATTTAGTTTTGTTTATTTACTTTAGGTTTATTTATCTTAATTTAGGTTTTTATTTTAGTTTATTTTTTAGGTTTAGGTTTAGGTTTAGGTTTAGATTTTAGTTTTAGGGTTTGGGGCTTAGGGCTTAGGGTTGTATGTTTTAGGGTTTAGGTTTAGTTTAGGGTTAGATTAGGGTTTAGAGTTTATGGTTTAGGCTATAGGTTTAGGGTTTTTAGGTTTTAGGGGTTATGGTTTAGGGTTAGTTTAGGGTTAGAGGTTTAAGATTTTAGAGATTAGGGTTTAGGGTTAGGGTTAGGGTTTAGAATTTAGCGTTTAAGAATGAGGGTTTATGGTTTAGGGTTTAGGGTTAGTTTAGGCTTTAGGTTTTATGGTTTAGGGTTAAGGGTTTTTAGGGTTTAGGGTTGTAGGTTTAGGGTTTAGGGTTTATTTAACTTATTTAATTAATTTTAGATTTTTATTTAGGTATATTTTTTATTTTTATTTAGTTTAGTTTATTTATTTTTTATTTATTTAGTTTAGTTTATTTTTTTAGTTTATTTTTTAGGTTTAAGTTTAGGTTTATGTTTATTTTTTAGTTTAGTTTTATTTTTATTTTATTATTTAGGATTTATTTTTTATTTTTAGGTGTAGGTTTAGGCTTTTATTTTACTTTTTTTAGGTTTAGATTTTAGGTTTAATTTTAGGTTTTCTTTTTTAGTTTAGATTTTGGTTTATTTTATTTTATTTTATTTAGTTTAGGTTTAGGTTTAGGTTTAGTTTAGTTTATTTCAGTTTAGTTTAGGTTTAGGTTTATTTTATTTTAACTTTAGGTTTAGGTTTTTTTTATTAATTTAGTGTTTTGGTTTTATTTTTTATTTATTTTTAAGTTATATTTAAGGTTTATTATTCAAGTTTAGGTTTTTTTTAGTTTTTATTTTATTTTATTTTTGGTTGATTTTATTTTTATTATACGTTTAGGTTTTACTTTTAGGTTTATTTTATTTCTTTTATTATAGTTTAATTTTTATTTTTTATTTTATTATATTTTGAGGTTTAGGTTTTTATTTTATTTTTTTAGGTTTACATTTTAGGTTTTCATTTTTGGTTTATTTTAAGGTTTTAGTTTTTAGTTTAGGTTTAGATTTATTTTTAGTTTATTTTATTTTATTTAGTTTAGGTTTAGGTTTTATTTATTTTAGTTTTATTTTAGTTTAGGCTTAGGTTTAGTTTATATTGTTTATTTTATTTTTATTTTTGGTTTAAGTTTCTTTTTTAGTTTAGGGTTTAGCTTTTATTTTTTTAGGTATATGTTTTTATTTTATTTTATTTTAGGTTTATTATATTTTTATTTTATGTTTAGTTTTTATTTTATTTAGGTTTTTTTCTTGGTTTATTTTTTTAGTTTAGGTTTTATTTATTTTATTTTAGTTTATTTTATTTTATTTTTTAGGTTTAGGTTTAGGGTTTTATTTTATTTTATTTTTTTATTTTATTTAGGTTAAAGTTTTTTATTTATTTTATTTTAGGTTTTATTTAGTTTAGCTTTAGGTTTTTAGGTTTTTAGGGTTTAGGGTTTAGGGTTTAGGGGTTAGGGTTGTAGGTTTTATGTTATAGGGTTTAGTGTTTAGGTTTTAGGGTTTATAGTTTAGAGTTTACGATTTAGGGGTTTTAGGGTTTAGCGTTTACGTTTTAGGTTTAGGGTTTCGTGTTTTTGGTTTTTTTTAACAAAGAATAAATTGATATTCAACATTTCTTGTTTTTTATTTCATCAACCAAGTAACAAACCAAGGTTTCTTAAGACACAAGAGAAGACATAAATAAAAAATGAGCACTCATAGAAAATAAAATACCAGAGATAGAAATATCTATCTTTGTAAGACATAGTTCCATAAGCAACAGATTGAATTGGTCATACTTCAGTTTCTCTAGTTACCATCAGAACCACCTTGGCCTCTCGAGTTGTGATCCACCATCATATCCCCAATTTCTCCCTCCGCCACCACCACAGCTGTAACCTTTGTCGCTCCTCCCGACTCTATAACCACCACTTTTTTTTAACAGAGAACAAATTCAAATTCAATATTTCTTCTTTTGATTTGATTAACCAAGTAACAAACTAGGAAAGTGAGGTAATCAAATGACTTCCTTTGGGCTAGCTAAAGCCTCGTGTTTTCGGGATGTCCAGACTATATTCCCATTAGAATTCAATCTTATATAAATCAACATATGAATAGAGGAAAGGGAACTCAACATTCATACACTTAAGCTATAAGCACATGCATTTCTTATGTATTTATAACTAGAATCATAACACATATTATTTTTCATTTATAAGCTTTTGAAAAATACATTTGGATTTAATAGTGATAATAGCCACTCATATATTAAATTAAATCAACACATGCAAGCTTACATAAAAAATCCACTTTTTTTTTTACTTAATTTTGAAAGTGGATGCATTAATTCAAATGACATACCAAATTTAACATGATTGGAAAGAGGACAATCAAATATAGCATGTGATTCATTCAACCAAACTAGTTCTTAAGGACAATCAAATCAAATAAGATTACTTAAAGCAAACCAAAGCTTCTTTAATAATTAAGTTTTTGGATTTGATTTTATTTAAAGAGGAGAAGAGAAATCATCACTTGTTGTTTTAAACCCATTCCCACATTAGTGATTTAATTTAATTTAAAAAATGTAATTAAGTTAATTTTATGGGTTAATTAAGTTGAACCCTTAATTAGATGAATTAATTACCCTTACTTATGTCACCTTAAAGTAATTAACTAAATAATTATGAGCCAACATGATAAGCATGGAAAATAAACTTGCAATGATCCTAAATAAATGGGCCTAATGCAATTAGCTCATGATTAATAGTTAGTTTGATTAAGGGACTTAATTAATTACTCTTATAGTTTTCCCACACATGTGGACTAACCATAATTTCATTAAACTCTTTTAGGTTATTAAACATAAAGATCTACCCCATGATTTAATTTATTAAGGTATAATGTGATTATGATTTCAATTTGATTAAGTGATTTAATTAATTAGTTAAATATTAATTAATTTCATTTTAAAAAAAGGCTAAAATGAACTTAGTGAAAGGGGTCCCAACCGTATTCCTTAGTTCACTTACTGTTTAACAATGATTAATAAACTTAATTAACCAATTTGTTACTGTTCATGGGATCAATTGATCATTAATTAACTTAAAAGAGTAGTTAAGGTTTAATTAGTAAATTTTCCTAATTAAGTGAGCAATAAATTCAAAGAAAATCATGGGAGGCAGGTCATCCCATTAAACTAACAAAATTTGGGATTAATTGTTCAACTAATTAAGGTAATTAAGCTAATTAATTTTATAATTAAACCTTAATTACTCAAAATTAGTTATGATCATTTTAAATAATTCTCCTCTAAAATACTTTAAAATGAGCATTTATTTGCATTTTTTATTTCTCTATGATTTTTATGATTTTAGAAGTTTCAACCATTAAAAATGATTAATTAAGCCTAAATAAAGCTTAATATTGGTTACGTGGTGCACTTTTCACATGGCGTGACATGCTTTCCAGTTCATAGAGGCATTGGCTAAAAACTTATCCACTCGGCCACGCGTGGTATGGGTGGACCTTTCTGTCGGATGTGCTTTCTCATCTGTCATCCAAATTAAGATCGGACGACTACGATTAATCCACAGCTTAATAGGATTAAATCAAATCGATCTAGCTGATCTAATCATGATTGTCTGTTCTGATCATGTAGAATGGATATTGTGTGATCTAATGTCATGCGGTGAGGAGAATGGAGTCTATCCACCATTGCTCACTTAATCTGAGCTTACCTGAGCTCGGATCAACTCCAAAAGGATTCCACACCTTCACGACATCAATCGGAGGGGATCCAATGGTCAAGATCACACGAGATGCAAGTTTTCTTCAAAAAGCTCCAACCCATTTTGCCTAAGGATCAGTTTTGGAAGCATACCTCATCGGAGCTCAAGACTGTGGGGCTCGAACGATTAAGGAAGCTTCATCTAGTGGAGAAGAAACCTTATTGAGCAGTAATTGGATCAATTCTTTGATGTTCACTCAGAAGGCCATGAATTGATGATTTGGAGCTCAGCTTTGATCGAAGTCACACCTCTAGTGCTCGGGAAGCTTGGGAGATTATTCATTCTTGCTTGACGAGGCCTAGGGAAGGTGTGTGCAATGTTAATTTGAATTTGATGGAGAAAAAGTTAGGTCTAGGGCCTATTTGGGATGATGGGAATGGCTTTTTTTAATCGAGAAACATGCTTGGGAGCTTAAGGAATGGCTCTAGCAGCTCGTGTTGGGTAGCGAGGGCTCTGAGGAATGATTTTTGTGTGTGTTTGAGTGGAAATGAAAGGGGTATTCCTGATCTAACCTCACACAAGTGAGGGAGAATGGAGTCTATCCACCATTGTTCACATGATCCAAGCTTACAGCTCGGATCAACTCCAAAAGGATTCCACACCTTCATAATAGTAATCGAGGGGATCCAATGGTCAAGATCACATGAGGTGCAAGTTTTCTTCAAAATGCTCCAACCCATTTGACTAAGGATCGATTTTGGAAGTATACCTTGCTGGACCTCAAGACTGGTGGCTCAAATGATTAAGGAAGCTTCATCTAGTGGAAACAAAGACCGTATTGAGCAACAATTAGATCAATTCTTTGATGTTCACTCAGAAGGCCATGAACTGATGATTTGGAGCTCAGCTTTGATCGAAGTCACACCTCCGGTGCTCGAGAATTTTGGGAGATGATTCATTCTTACTCTATGAGGCCTAGAAAAAGTGTGTACAAAGTTAATTTGAGTTTGATGGAGAAATGGGGAAGTTAGGTCAGAAATGGGAGCGCCCTATTTCAGGATGGACGAGAATGGCTTTTTTTGATCGAAGAACGAGCTTGAGAGCTTATGGAATGGCTTTAGCGGCTAGTCTTGGGTAGCTAGAGCTCTAAGGAATGATTTTTGTTTGCATTTGAGTGGAAATGAGAGGGTGTATACCCCTCAACCTCTCATTCATCTTGATCGAACTGGGATCAGTTTGGCTTCTAGTGGGTGCAATCTCATGGAGTGGTGGGTGGAGGGAAAGTTGGCTCTTAGTTGGTTGAAGGTGTGGAGGTGGCTGCCAAGGAGGAATCATGGGTGTCCTATGGGTTTCAAATGCTCCAATGGGGAGGGTGAGATGATTTCACCTCCCATGGGTCATGGCAACCACCACCCAGGTTGGGGTTGGGTGTCCTAGGTGCCTAGGTGGACCATTGGGAGAGTACCAAAAAATGGAAATGACCACTTACATTGGTGATTTGTCTCATGTGATGCCCTTGATGTAAGGGTAGAATGATCATTTGGCATTGGATTTGATTTGGCTAGATTTGAAATGAGCCAAAAGTGGGTTAGCCCAAATTTCAAGTCAAATGGAGTTGATTTGGTTAGGTTTGGCTCAATTTGACTCATTTAGGTCAAATTAGGTTAGGTTGCATCAAGTTGACCAATTGGTCAAATTAGATCAAACCAAGAGCTGAGCCAAGTTCATATGATTATTTGGGATGTTTTGGTTCAATTGGTTTCGTTTTAGTTTGGCTTAGATTTAATTTTGGCTCATTTGAATTCATTTGGGTCAAATGGGGTAAGTTGACAAATTGACCAAATTAGCCAAATTAGTATGGGTTAGGTGTTGGTTTGGTTTAGTTGACTAATTAAAGATGATTGTAGGCTTTAGTTTCAATTTATTTGGATTTAGGTCTGATTTAGGCCAACTTGACCCTTTAGGTCAATTTGGGCTAAGTAGGTCAATTGGGTTCAATTGTGTCCAATCATGACTTTAGTCAAGTAGCCATTGGTTGCAATCAATTTGGTTTATATTTTGATTTGACCCAATTTATGTCTTTTAGGTCAATTTGGGTCAACTTGGGTCAAGAGGGCCAATTGGGTTTGGTTTGACTCAATTGAAGGTCAAGTCATATTTAAATATTGTTTTGATTTTGTATGAATCATTTGTTTTAAGAGATTTGTCTTAGGTTAGCAATTTGGCTAGTTTATGTTCACATGAGTTAAGGGATTGACTTGGTCAAATGACCAAGTTAACTTGGTTTGACCCAATTTATGATAATTGATCAACCTAGGTTGATCAACAATCATGATACAAGGTTTTAATGGGCTTGGTTCAATCCAATTTTGGTAGGATTAGAACTTGGCTCAAATAGGTCAAATTGCCCACTTTAGGTCAAGTGGACCAATTGGGTTTAATTATCTTGATTTTGGGTTGAGTTTGATTTAGTTGAGTTTATATATGGATTTGGGATTGATATATAAATTCAATTCCAATTAGCTTTGGTTCATTTGAACATTTTAAGTCAAAAGGGCTAAGTGGGGTTTGACTTGGGTTGATTTTGGTTTGGCTTGATGATTATATATTTCATTTATATTTATGAATATAATTGAAGGTATGATTGATTCATGATAAAATCAATCAAATTTGTGTTTTGGAATGAAGGAATTTGGCTATGCCCATAGAGTTGGGTCATGTGGCTTAGGTTTGGATTTTGCTTTAGTTTGATTTATTTTTGTTGATTTAAATGTATATTTTATTTAAATTTGTGAAGATGATTGAATAATTGAATTGTGAGAAAATCAATTGAGATTGACTTGATTTAGATTAAAATTTGGCTAAGTCCATGGGATAGGTCATATGGCTTAGGAAGGGTTTTGATTTAATTTGATTATGTTTGATTTAGTTTTGATCATTTGAATATAGATTTGATTAATATTTAAGAAGATGATTGAAGATATAAATTGATTATGAGAAAATCAATTGATTTTGGATTGATTTGGATTAAGATTTGGCTACATCCATGGGATAGGTCATATGGCTTAGGAAGGGAGTTTCAAGTTTTTGATCATGGGCTTCAATCATTTGGTTTTAATTTGGGTTTGGATTTTGATTTGAATTTGATGTTTGAATTGAACTTGAGGTTTGGTTTGAGAAGGTGAACATGGATTGGATTTGGGTTATTGTGGGTGAATTATCTAATCCCAAAGCATAAGCTAATCTTATGGTTAACCCTTCTAAAGTCTTTAGGCTTAGGTTAAGTGTTTACCTAATTGTTAGAAGTGTCTTATGACTAGGAAAGTATTAGTGTCTAAGATTTCTAAGTCTAAGATGGGAAAATTGAATTCACTCCAAAAGTGAGGTCAATCAGCCTTAGCTCCATAGTGTTGCCCTTGGAGATAGATGATTGGAAGACAGAAGCCAAGTTTCACATTGTAGACTTAGATACATCTTTCAATGCTTTGCTTGAGAGACCATGGATACATGAGAACAACATAGTTCCATCCTCTCTACATTAGTGTATGAAGTTCATGAGAGGTGGGATCGTCTACTGTGTCAAAGGAGATCTCAAGAGATTTATTGTTCATGAGGTTGGCATATATGAGGATGCGACACTACCTCCCTCAAAATCAACAAGTCTATTCTCATGAACTTGGTCAAAGTTTAAAAACAAAGAAAAGAAAAAGAGAGAAAAGGAAAAGAAAAGAAAAGAGAAAATGAAAAAGAAAATAAAAGGGAGAAAATACACTTGGAGGAGGAAGCGAGCTTGACATTAGATTCCACCCACGTTCATTACTCCATTTGAACATATGGGTAGGACTACTTAACCTCCAAAGCAAGAGGAAGAGGCGTTGAGAGGTAGTCCCAAGGGTGGAAAACCTCCTTATAAAAGATATGTTGACTACCGAGTACACTTATCCATATAAACTTAAAATCTAGTTCATATGATGAGTCTTATATATTTAGCATGCTAGACAACACTTCTCAATAGTAGATTCCTTTGGAGGTGATAGTTTAGTAAGATAGTGTTGAAGATCAGGCTCCAAAGTAAAGCATATGTGTATCTAAGTGTTTGTGTGAAATATTTAGACATCAGTTGGGAACCATAGGTTTAACCACACTTATCTCTTAAAAAGCTAAGGGTTTGGTAGTTAAGGAAGCCCTAAGTCATCCACAGGTGTGAAGACTTAGAGGACAGGTCAGACTACTTTGAAATAATATGGAAGAATAAATGCAAAAGCTCTTAATTAAGACCTGGACTAGGATTTCGTACAGTGGGTCAAGTCAATGATGATGATTACTACTTAGTCATCACCAATCATTTGAAATCTGATAGGTTTTGTTAAGATCATATTAACTCATATGAGGAGATGTGCTTAGAAACTTCAGATAATCCAAATAATTTTGAAGTCAAAGATGGACAACCAGAGTTCATAGAAGAGATCAAGTCAACCATTGACGAGCTCAATGAAATCAACTTAGGAGCTGAAGAAGATCCACGCTCGACATACATCAGTTCTTTGTTGAATGAAATTAAAACCAATGACTTAGTTAGGCTATTAACTAAGTTTAAGGTCTACTTTGCATGGAGTTATTAAGAGATGCTTGGATTGGCTCCTAATGTAACAATCCATAAACTAGTAATAGAGAATGCTAATCCTATCAAACAAGCTCCTAGATGCATGCGATTAGACATAGAATATAAGTCATTTATGAAGTCAAGAAATTGATTGATGTTGGCTTCATCTGGGAAGAAAAATACCTACCGGTTAGCTTAGTCATCCTAGTTAAAAAAAAGAATGGCCAAATTCACATATCATTCGATTTTAGGGATTTAAATAAGGCATATTCAAAAGATGAATCACCACTACCAATCCTGAAGCTGATGGTAGACATTGCCTCATCTCATGTAGTCTTCTATTTTATGGATGGCTTATCTGGATATAACCAAATAAAGATGGCCCTGAAGATGAAAGAAACATTACTTTTAGAACCCATATTAGAATCTATTGCTATAAGGTCATACCTTTCAGCCTTAAAAATGATGATGCTACATACCAGTGGGCTATGTCTCGAATCTTCAATGAACTCATTCATCATTAAATTGAGTGTGCTATGTTGATGATCTCATGGTCAAAAGTATAGAATAGGAAGACCATCTCTTTGACTTGAGAGTAATTTTCAAATAGTTAGGATAATTTAACCTCAAAATGAACCCCCTGAAGTGTACATTCGGAATACCTTCAAGGAAATTCTTTAAGTTTGTTGTCCGACACTAGGGAATTGAAATTGATCTAGAGAAGAAAGGTGATATCAGAAATGCCACCACCAAAAAGTTTTAACTTAACTTTGATTATTGCAAGGGTGGTTGGCATATCTAAGATGCTTTATCTCTAACTTATCGAGAAGATATCAGCCATTCTCAACACTTATCAAAAAGGATGCAAAGTTCAAGTGGGATGACAAGTGTGAGCATGCCTTCGAAGACATCAAGCATTACTTGATGATATCGTCGGTTCAAGCATCCCCTATCCTGAACAACAAGCTCATACTTTACACTGCTACATTAGATGACTCTCTTGGTGCTTTGTTGTCCCAAGCCAATGATGAAGGGAAGGAAGATGCACTATACTCGTCTAATCCATGCTAATGCTAATTATCCACTCATTGAGAAGCATTTCCTCGCTTTAATCTTTGCATTCCAAAAGCTACAACACAACATGTTTCCTCATAAGGTGAACTTAATCTTTAGGTCCAATCCACTACAGTATCTCATGACATGGCTGACGCTATTCAAATGGTTGGCACGACGGTCCATGATTCTCTCATAGTTTAACATTACCTTTGCACCCTTCTGTGCAGTGAAAGGGCAAGCACTAGCAGATTTCTTAGCAGCACACCTACTTCTTGCTTTTTCTAAGCATCCATAACATCAACATCTTTGGAGATTCTCAGCTAGTTATCAACCAAATTTTGAGTCCTATAAGGTTATATACCTTAAGCTCCATCACTACCATAAGTGCACCATGGAGTGTTGGCCCAAATCCCAGAGGTTACCATTTATAAGATTCCTCGAGGAGAGAATTCCATAATGTATGCTTTAGCCAAGCTTGCTAAGGAGTTGGCATGTCTGGAAGAAGTGTCCATATCAATAAATGTCCAAAATAGACAAGTCTTATCCCTTATTGATATTGAACTCAACAAAAAGTACTCTCTTGAAGGGAGGTTTCCATTGCCAAGAAGGATGAGGAGTTAGATTGGAGGCAACCATTCATGGATTACTAAATAAAGCAAACTACCTCAAGAGATGTCCCAAGCCCATCGATGAAGTAGAGCACTTTCCTATTCTCTTGTGGATGGTGTCTTGTACCGGTCTTTCGATCATATGTGGTTATGTTGTTTAGACAAGCATGAAGCCCATAAGATCGTGACCGAGGTACATTCATGATTATGTGGAGCCAACCAATCTTGTTCGAAGATGAAAGCCAAGATCAAGAGACTAGGATACTACTGGTCATCGATAATCAAAGATTAAATGGATACAGCTAGGCGATGCCACCAATGTTAAATTCACTTGTGGTCCTACACTAACCACCCAACATTCTACATCCTACATTGGCCTCATTGCTATTTGAGTGTTGGTATCAACATAGTGGGTTCTATTGATCTTCCTTCTTCCAAGGGTCATCGGTTCATCTTAGCTACTACTGACTACTTTTCCAAATGGGCGAAGGCGATTCCACTCAAAGAGATCACAACTTAGCATGTTCTCTAATTTTTAGGAACCATATTGTATATAGGTTCAGAGTTCCTCGATGAATTATATTTGATAATGGTACTTCATTCAAGAGCACCGAGATCAACAACTTTTCCCGGAGACACAACATATATTTGAGATATTCTATCATCAACTACTTCAGGGCAAATGGCTTACTTCAACAAAGCTCTCATCCAAATACTGAAGAAGACACTCGATAATAGCAAGTGACAGTGACATAAGCAATTAGTTGAAGCCTTGTGGGCCTACCACACCAATTATAGAACTCCAACTCAGTCTACTCCATTCACCTTAGCGTATGGGTCCAAAGCCATTCTACCATTAGAAGCCCAACTCCCATCACTAAGGATAGCTATGGGTACCAAGATGACAACAGAGTAGAATGCTAAGTTACGGTTAAAAGAGCTCGAAGGTTTAGAGGAGAGGTGCTTACGAGCATGACAAAACCTCGAGTTGTTTAAAGCTAAAATGATTCAATCTCATAACAAGTTGGTCTGTCTTAAAGCTTTCTAAGTAGGAGAGCTTATTTTAGTTCTAAGGAGACCGATTATTGCCTATCGTAAGATGGGAGGAAAGTTTGAACTCACTTGGGATGGTCCTTTTGTCATAGAGAAGGAGTACTAAGGAGGATCTTATCAGCTTATTAATCATAATGGAGAGCACCTAATGCTTCCAATCAGTAGGCTCTACTTAGAAACATATTATAAATCATGTTTCAAAATAACTATTATTAATGAAAATTCCATTTCAAACTCAATCTATTCGATGTTGAAAGTATTCTTATTTACAAATCCTCCATGATTTGTTTAGGGTAGGTGTAAGGAACCCAGGCGGCATCCTATCCTTCATCAACACAACACAAACATATAAAATGAACACATATCTTTTGTCTCGGGCTACTTTGAGTTGAGATAAAGCCCCCAATGGCACTCACTCATTAGTTGCTCTAGGTTGGGTTGGCATGCTACCCTACTAGTGTGTCACCTAGTGGTCTTCTTACTTTGGAGGATGTAAGTTTGCTACACTTTCCTTCCTTACGCACCCACTACACACTGATAATGGCCTTATTAGTTTGATAGGCCTTACTACATAGTCAGTAAGCTACCTCATGTTCGCTTCATTTAAGAGGATATGAGTCTGCTATGCTTTCTTCTTGGATTAGCCATCTATACTTCAAGGCTAGGTCTAGTATATTTGAGGTTTAGGATAAGTCCCCTAGCAGCTCCTTCCCTCTTAACTACTTCAAGTCTGGGTCTAGTCCTTCCTCGGGGCTCCCCAATAAGTAGTCACTCTAGGTCAGATAACATCTATCCCGTGGATGACATACTATCTCGATTATCAGTTTCAGTTGGAAAGTTGTAAGCTTACACTCTTTCTTTCTAGATTAATCATTAAACACCAGCGGACACCTCAGGCTGGTTGGTTCTCACTATATTGATGGATACACCACTAATGTTGATAGATACACCTTAAGTTGGTTGGTTCTTGCACCTTAGGATACACCACTCATGGCAGATGTAAGTTTCCTATGTTTTCTCTTTTAGTTGGCCACCGTACACCTATAGGCTTTCTTTTCAGGTCTTAAGATAACGCCCCTAGCAGCTCCTCCCCTGTGGGTACTATATTTGGAACACATCCTTTGCGACCCCATTTAGACACTACCTGAGTTACTATCGGATTAGACAATTCTCCTTTCCTAGTAACCACCCCTGTGGTTAGAGAACTCATCTTTTGGATGTGCAGATTCTCCCTTGGTCTAGTAAATTTGAGATAGGTAAAGGATGACATGGCCCCTTCTCAGTGTGGTCCCTCGCACACCAACAGGGTCCACATAAATATATAAATAAAATATATATTCACTTATGGATTAGGAGGACACCCCTAGCGATACCTCTTCCTAAGCAGGTATCCTATCTTTAGGGGAGTGTCAGCAAAACATCCTATATGAATCGCCTAACTACTCTTGAGTTGATATAAGTCCCCAGCAACATTCACTCACTAGTTTCCCCTAAGTCAGGTTTGATTTGTTCTGCTACAAACATCTCACCCCAATGGTTGTTCTTTGCTTTAGAAGATGTAAGTCTACTATGCCTTCTTCCTAGCACAGTTGTTGCACACTGAAAGGAAATACCTTAAGTTGGCTAGCTCTACCCCACAACCAATATGCTATCCCTTTGGATTTGTAAATATGAGATAGGACAAGTTTGATATAGCCCCTTCTCAGTGGGTCCATCACACACCGACATGGTCCATAAATTAAATCTATCAAATTTTATCGAGCTCACATCCCTAGTGGATATGCCCTCAATTCAAAATCAAACTAAACAAATAAACTGTATGATATCATATGAAATTAAGATAAGATTAATCCTAACTACTTTTGAGTTGACATAAGTCCCCAATGACATTCACTTAATAGTCACCCTATGTCAGGCTTGATTTGTTGTGCATCCAATAGATCACCTCAGTAGTTACTCCTCACTTCGGAAGATGTAAGTCTGCTATGCCTTTTTCTTAGCATAGCTGTTGTACATCGAAAGGCAACCCCTTAGGTTTGCTAACTCTACCCCACAGCCGTTAGACTATCCCTTTGGATTTGTAAACCTGATGTAGGTCAAGGATGATATAGTCCCTTCTCAGTGGGTCCATCGTACAACTACATGATCCATATATTAACTCAGATTAAATTAAACCCAATCTAATTTTCCCCAGCAGAGTTAAATCACACCCTTCTCCCCAGTAGGGCCCCAAATTATATATAAACAAGTCAAGCAAATAAATAAAATTCAAAACCAACCTCCACAATGGAGCCAAATTAAACCAACTCCCCTTGTAGAGTCTAAATCAAAGAAATCCAACCAAACTCTTATCCCCAATAGATACATCCCCAAATAAATCTATGAAATCAAACTCAAATCCCAATCCCATGGATAGCAACACCTTCCCTAGTGGAAGGTTCATATACCCAATCATTAGCAGACTCAAGCCCATATCTCTAGCAGATATGCCTCCACATCAATTAAAATAAAACAAATTAAAGTTGATTCGATCTTAGTCCCTAGTGGATTATAGATTCTTATCACCAACGAATCTTCTTTCCATAAATCATATAATCAAATCAAATTCAAACCTTATCCCCAGCAGATTTTCTTCTTCTATGCCCTAGACATAGACCCCTCACATATCATGTCCAATGCATGTGTGATCCCCAAGTGGATCTCCCTCCATGTCCTTGACATGGAATTCTCATCAAATCTTATTTCTTCCCTTATACGCACCTTTAATACTTCAACTAAAAGCCTTATAATGTATTCGTTCAAATTACATCATCTTAACATTGTAATCAACATTTTATGATTTGTCATGGTGCAAGCTTAACTTAACTATGCAGTATCATGATAAACACATTATAGTGTGAATTAACACACTATATTATATTATAATATATGATGTTATATTATAATTTGCTATAATATAATATATTGTCTAACATTACACCTCATTAGAATCACTTAAAAGAACAAATAAAAAATTTTCTCAAAATATAAATAATGTTCATTTTGGATGTAAAATTGTTATTTTTCTATTAGAAATGGCACAAAATAGCATAATTTTGGTGTTGCTTCTTGGTGTGTGCCATGAATTTGGTATATTATCTTACATTATACCTTAAAATGAATAACTTTATGCAAAAAAAATTATAAAATTTGGTTGAAAAATGAACATTAATTTTGGATGCAAAATTCCATTCTTTTGATTAAATGACACACCATAGCACACCCCCAATGATGTTCCCTAAAGCTTACTTTAAATTTGGCCAAATCCATCATCTCGCCTATAAATTAGTATTTTTATGAATTATACTAGTGCAAACTCTACTACATCATACTATAACAAACAAAAATATGCTAAACAACAAATAGTAATACACAATAGTATGCTATAATGCATGATGATACTCTATGTTATAGCATCCTATATTATAATACACTATAACTTATTATATTATACTATATTGCATATCACATCACAAGGGATTGCTTAAGATAAAATAATCTTAAAATTAGTCTAAACAATAAAAGCTATATATTTTAGTCGTATCACTTACATATTTTAAATTGAAATAATATATTATGATGTCATGCTCTACCTATTATGAATTTGGCCAAATTTCACCATTTTAATGTCTAAGTCAACATTTTTATAAATAATGCTACTATAGGCTCGACTACATGATTATAATACTAAAATAATTTAAAATGTGCATAATAATATATTATGATATATGATATTATACTATGCTACAACGTTCAGTTACGTGTGCTGAAAATCTTACTTTTTTTAGACTACAAAGTGGCGTAGCACACCTTTGGTACTATAACCTAATTCCCACTTCAAATTTAACAAATTTCATCATTTGATTTATTAAATCAATATTTTTATGAATTATATTAATATAGACTATAGGGCACAATACCATAATATACTAAAACATTTCAAACCATCTTATAACATCCAAAAACACATCACTATATGCTCAAATATATGATGCTTCATTATACTATAATATATGGTATTATAATATGATTTAGGGTATTCAAATCTCTATTAATTAAAGTCAAGACATTTTCTTTAGCTACAATAACTATGTTAGGATTAGGTAATTCTTTAGATCTACTCCTAATGACATTATTATTCAAGGTTTATGGTTTAGGTTTAGGGTTTGCGGTTTAGGGTTTAAGGTTTAGGGTTTTAGGTTTTATGGTTTAGGGTTTAGGGTTTTAGGGTTTGGGTTTAGGGTTTAGGGTTTAGGCTTTTAGGGTTTTAGGGTTTTAGGGTTTAGGTTTAGGGTTTAGGGTTTAGGATTTAGGCTTTCTAGGGTTTAGGGTTTAGGGTTTAACTTTTAGGTTTAGGGTTTATGTTTTAGTTTAGGGTTTATGGTTTAGGAATTAGGGTTTAGAGTTTAAGATTTTTTTAATAGAGAATAATTTAAGATTTAACATTTCTTCATTTTGATTTCATCAACCAAGTAGCACCCCAAGTTTTCTTAGACATAAGCAATGACATAGATAAAAAATGAGCACCCATAGAGCAAACCAAAAACTCTAGATAAGTAGAACCATCTCTATTATAAAGACATAGTTCCATAAGCATTTGATTGGATTGGCAATTCTTCAATTTCTCTAATTCCCATCAGAACCAAGCCTACCTCTCGAGTAGTGGGATTCACCATTATATCCTCAATCTCTTCTTCCGCTTCCACCACAACTGTAACCTCTATCACTCTTCCGATCCCCATAAACACCAATGCTCCGATCACCACCTCCATATGAAGCAGTACCTCCAAATCCCCCACCACGACAGTGACAACCGCTGCCTCAACCTACCCCTCCACCTCCAGATCTAGAGTAAGCCCAGTTGATGGCAATGTTCCTACCGTTAAGGTTCTGCACATTCTCCACTTATAACTTACAACCCTAAATCATAAAACCTAAAACCTAAAACCCTAAACTCTATACCTTAAGCCCTAAAACTCTAAACTCTATACCTTAAACCCTAAAAACCTACAATCCTAAACCTTAAACCCTAAACCCTAAACCCTAAACCTAAAAAGAAAAATAAAAAAATAAAAATTAAAAAATTAAAAAATCTAAAAAACCAATAAAAAAACAAACACCCCTCCTAGAAAATGGGATGATTTTTTTTATTATTTTTATTATTCTGAAAATTTGCAAGTGGATGATTTTTTTTTATTTTAGTTTCAGATTCTAAGGAGATTTGTATTGATAAAAATCTAGAAAATGGTTCTCTTATTTCGCCTAAGAAAATCATTAAAAGAAAAGCTTATTTTATCTTCTTTGAATTTGGGCAAGAATGATGGCATGGAGCTTCTTGATAATGTGCAGCCAAGTGTTTGCTTGCTTAATAAATCTGTTTCTACCCCTTCTTTAACTGTTATTTTGGATGGTACTTTGCTTAGTGATAATTCTCATTTAATGGACAAAGATGATTTGTCTTCTTATCAAATGAGATCTTCTCTAAATCTTTTTTGTTAATTGATGATAAAACTTTTCTAATGATGAATCAATGGAGAATGATACCAATTTTCAAACTATTTTTATGAAAATAAAAAAATAGTCTTAAAATTATCCTTCTTAAGTTTCTAGATCTACTCAATCTTCTTCATCTTCTTTGCCTAATAAAAATTAATGTCTAACTTTCTTATTTGGAATGTGAGGGGTGTTGGTACTCTTGCAGTTAGGAATAGAACTAAGAATCTTTATAGAATTTATAATGTTGGTTTCTTGGTTATTCTTGAACCTCTTAATTTTTTTCTTCTAAAATAATGCATGCAGCCAAGATGATTGGTTTTAGCAACTTTTATTTCAATAGCAATAATAAGATTTGGTTATTTTGGAATAATTTCTCTTACTATTTATGTTATTAATGATTTTCATCAAGTTATTAATGTGGATATTTCATTTGGTGATTATCATGCTTTTGGCTCTTTTGTTTATGCTTCTTGTAAAAGTTAGAGAGGAGAATTCTTTGGGATCAATTATCTTGCTTCTATTGTTAATGATTCTTGGATTATTGGTGGGGATTGCAATATGGTCCTTTCTTTGAATGAAAGGAATGGGGTTCTTTACTGAGTTTACATTCAATGGAAGATTTTGTAAATATGATTTTGGATTGAAATCTTCATGATTTTGGTTTCATTAGTTCTCAATTTACTTGGAATAATCATAGATTATGGCAATGATGGATTACCTTATTTAATAATTATTGGTTAAACTATTGGCCATTAACTTTGGTTGAGCATCTTAGTAGAACTCTCTCGGATCATGCTCCTATTTTTGTTTCTATTAAGGATGTTGTTCATAACAGAAATAACATTAAGAAATTTTGTTTTCAAAATATGTGGTTACAAGATAAAAGTTTTCTTGATGTTAATGCTTCTAATTGGTGTGCTCCTCTTTGTCCTAATGATTTTGCATTTGGTATGATGAGGTTTTGCTTAAGTTTAAGAGGCTTAAGCATAATATCACTTAATGGTACATAAATTATTTTAAAAATCTTTTTGATAATATCAAGAATATGGAACAAAACGTGAAAGATTTGGAAGAACTTGTTATTACTGATTCTTCTTTTCATTATAATCTTAATGAAGCTAAAGATAATCTCATTAAGTTTCAGGATACGGAGGAGACTTATTGGATACAAAAAGTTTCCTCAAACCATCTTTCAAGGGAAAGAAACACTAAATATTTTCATGCTTTGGTAATTAAAGGAGAGTTCTTGGTCGCATTCATAAAATCAAGAACTTTAATAGTTCTTAGCTTACCAAAAAAGAGGATATATTTTCTTCTGCTCTTAATTATTTTAAAGATCTTTTAAATAAAAATTGTTAGCTTTAGCATTAATCCAATCTCTCTATCATCCCTTCTATTTTGTTTATAGATGATAATGAGTGATTGGTTGCTCCTCCTTATGATGAGGAGAATTTTAATATTCTTAATGAATGTTGATTTTATTGTAGGGCCGGATGGTTACACTACTTTATTCTTTCAAAATGCTTGATTCATTATTAAAGCTGATCTTGTTAATTTTATTGAGGATTTTTTTTGAAAGGAATTCTATTCCTAAATATTTTTCTAGCATTTCTATTATTCTTATTTCTAAGAAAGATACTCTTGACTTTGGAATGACTTTAGACCTACTAGTCTTTGTACATTTTTCAATAAATTGATTTCTAAAATTTTGACTAATATGCTTAGTAAGTTTTATCCTAAGATTATCTCTCCTAATCAAACTAGCTTTGTGAAAGATAAAACTATTTTAGATAACATCTTGCTTGCTCAAGAATTGATTCATGATTTGAATGTTAAAACTAAAGGTGGCAATTTACTTTTTAAGCTTGACATCACAAAAGCTTATGATAACATTTCTTAGGATTTTCTTAATAGCATTAACTTTATTTTAGTTTTTAATCATTTTGTTTCTTTGGTTAACAATATAATTAAAATGTTTGGTTTTCATTAGTTATCAATGGTGAAAACTTTGGTTTCCTTAATTCCTCTCAGGTATAAGACAAGATGACCCTCTTTCTCACTGCTTTTTTATTGTGTGATTGAATATTTGTCTTGTTGGCTTAATCTTTTTTAGAAGAATTCTAGTATATATTTCAGGAATCTTGGTGGTTTGGCTATCTCTCATTTAAGCTTTGCTAATGATTTCATAATATTTTGTATTAGCTCGTTACATTATGTTAAAAAGCTTAAGGGTTTTTTAAATAAATTTGAAAAGGAAAGTGGCCTTTTGATTAGTACTCATAAAAGTTGTTTTATCACTTCTACTTCTATTTATGTTCATAGAATTAATAAAATAAAGGATATCACTAGTTTTTCTAATCAAAATATTTTTATTAAATATTTAGGCTCCCCTTTATATTGTGGTCATAAGAGATCCCATCTCTTTGATGAGGTATTTCATAATATTCAAAATAAAATTTTTACCCTTGAATTTCATTTTTTTATCTTTTGGTGGTAGATTAATTGTTACTAAAAGTATTCTTTATTCTCTTCCTTTTTATATGTTGCTTAATATTGTTCTTTTTCTCTTGTTCTTATCTGGATTAAAAGACCTTTTAATAAGTTTTTTTGAGGTTTTAGGAATTCGGCCAAAAGTCTTCATTGGGCTTTTTGGTCCAATATGTGTGGTACTATTTATGAAGGTGGCCTTGGGTGCAGATCTTTGATGGACTCCACCAATGTTTTTTCTTATAAACTTTGGTGGAATTTTAGGAAAAATGAAATTCTTTGGGAAAAATTTATGAAATTTAAATATTACTAAGGTAAGCATCCTTTGATTTGTAATTATAAACATGGTGATTCTATTGTTTGAAAATGGCTCTGTGATATTAAATGGAAAGTGGAACCTCTCATTTTTTGGTGTATTAATAATGGGTCTTCCTTTTTTTTGACAAGATAACTGGATGAGGGACTTTTCCATTGATTCTTTGCTTAATACCCATTGTACTTCTACTTTAAAAGTTAGTCATTTTTTTTATAATGGTGAATGGAATTTCTCTTTTTTAAATGAGTTGATTCCGATTTCATTAGTAATAACATCATTAATATTCCTATTGATGGTAATTTTTTGGATCAAATTCTTTTAAATTTTCTAGTAATGGAGAATTTTCTTTTAAAGATGCCATTATCTTAAAGTTAAAAAATCTTCTTCTCCTATTTTTCTTTAAATTTGGAATAATATTATTCCTACTTCTTACTCTATTCTTGTGTGGATAATTTTAAGGAATTATATTATTATTGACTCTTTACTTTGGGGCAAAGGTTATTATCTACCTTCCAAATGCATGTGTTGTTTTCATATTGAGAATGTTAATCATGTTTTTGTTAATGGTGCCATTGCCTCTAAAGTTTGGGGTTCGTATGAGGATTTATTTAATTTAAGTTGTTTTAATGGACATTTAACGTTAATGCAACATCACGGATTCTTATTTTTATTAATATCTTGTTAAAGGGCATATCAAAATTGTGGTTGGCTATTACTTTGATTTGGTTTATTTGGCTTGATAGAAATGATGCTAAACATCATGATGTGCCTATGAACCATAAGAGGATTATTTAAAGAAAAGATTTTTTTCTTTACATAAGGCTCTTCTTAGTAGTACTAATTTTAGAGGGTGTAAGTTTGTTTCCTCTAAATTTGGGTATCCTTTTCCATATTATTACTCTCTCCTAAATTTAAAATTATTCATTAGATTAAGCCTCTTAATTTTTCATTAAAATTAATCTTGATGGTTCATTGCACATAACAAGTTTGTGGTATTTTAGAAATCATGAGAATATTATCTTCACATTTTCTACTCCTCTTTCTACTAAATCAATTACTTTGTTGAATTGATGGCTATTTTTTATGCTTTAAGCTTTGTTTAGAGAGAAATTTTTAGGCTATTTGGTTGGAATCTAATGCTAAGATGGTTGTTATTGCATCAATTCTAACCATAAGGGTAATGTTGGGCTTTTCTGTTTAATTAAAAATATTAAAGCTATTATCCCTAAATTTTCTTTTAAAATTACACATATTTTAAGAGAAGGTAACTCTTGTGCTAATTTTTTAGCTATTTTGGGGTGCGATCTCTCAGACTTTATTTTGTTTACCAATGATAATATTCCTAAGCATTTAAGAGGTTTGTCTAATTTAGATAAATCTGGTCTGCCATATGTTAGATTCTTTTAGAATTTTGTTATTTTTCTTTAGCTGTTTGATTTTCCTTTGGCTGGTTTGGCCTGGTTGTTTTGTTAGCCTTTGTCCTGGCACTTAGGTGATTGGTGCCTTGTCTCCTACTTATGGGTATTGCTTTGGCTTGTTTGTATTTTCTTTCAAGTGGTTGGCTTCCTTTGGCTTTGTTGGCTTTTGGCTTTTGCCATTTATTTTTTTGTTGTGTTGCTTCCCTCTAGTTTCTTTGAGCTGGTTGGGCTATTTAGGTTTTGGATCTGAATTTTCCTTCCCTTTATGGTTTTGGTGGCTCTGTTATAGTTTGGTTTGGTTGGTCCTTTGTGGCTTTTCTTTCCCTTCCAATTTTGGTGGCTTCTTTTACTTGGTTTGGATGGTGGCTGTTGTGGTCCTTTTGGCTGATGGCTGCATTGGTGGGTTGCTTATTGTGGTTGTTGTTTTTTTACTCTGGAGTTCTTGGTGGCTATTTTTCTTTTGGGTTGTTCTTTATGCTATTTCTTTGTGTTGGGTTTGATGGCGGTATTAGAACTTTGATGTATTGGTTTGGGTTATTGGTTATGGGTTAGCTCCTTAGTCAGGTAAGTTTGGTTTGTGATGGGGATGTTTTCTTTTCGGTAGCATTATTTGTGATTTAACCCTTCTTTTGGAGTTTGGATGCTCACAAATTTTGTTGCTCCTTTAGTTGATTGTGACCCTAGCCTTGTCATGGATTTTATTTCTTTTTCTCTCTATGTTCTTACATTTTTTCATCTTTTCTCTTAGATTATCTCTGCTTAAGTTTCTTGCGGTTTTTTTTTGATCTTGGGTTCTTCTGGTGGTTTGTGATCTACTTAGGGTTTTAGTGTTATTGTGAGTTTTCTCTCTTTTCCTTTTGCTTTTCTTTTCTCTGTATTAGGGATTTATCTCTTTAGGCTTTATTGTAGCTCTTTGAGCATTAGTTTTGGAGATTTATCCCTTTTAAGGACTTTCTAATCCTTTTCTTGTGGCAATAAAATTTTTTTTTTTGAAAAAAACCAAACCCCAAACCCCAAACCCTAAAACCTAAAATAAACTAAAACCTAAAAACCTAAAATAAATAAATAAAACCTAAAATAAATAAAATAAATAAAATAAAATAAAATAAAACCTAAACTAAAACCTAAACCTAAACCTAAAAAAAAAAAAAAAAAAATAAAATGAAAATAAATAAATAAAACCTAAATAAATAAAAAATAAACCTAAAAAAAACTTAAATAAAATAAAACCTAAACATAAATAAAAATAAAATAAACTTAAAATAAAAATAAAAAACTAAATATAAAACTAAACCAAAATAAACCTAAAATAGAACTAAATAAAATAAAAAAATAAAACCTAAAAACTAAAAAAAAAAAACCTAAATAAAGATAAAATAAACAAAGTAAAATCCTAAACCTAAACTAAATTAAACTAAACTAAAATAAATAAAACCTAAACCTAAACCTAAAATAAACTAAACCTAAACATAAACCCAAATAGATTAAATAAAATAAACTAAAATAAACCTAAACCTAAACTAAAATAAAACCTAAAAATAAACCAAAACCTAAACCTAAAAAAAATATAAAACCTAAACCTACACCTAAAAAAAAAAATAAAACCTAAACTTAAAAATAAAATAAAATAAAACTCAACTAAAAATAAACTAAACTAAATAAATAAACCTAAAAAATAAACTAACAAAAACCTAAAATGAAATAAATAAATCAAAATAAATAACTACTAAAATAAAAATAAAATAAAATAAAAAATAAAAAAATAAAATAAACTAAAATAAATAAAAAATTAACTAAATAAACTAAATAAACCTAAACCTACCAGTTTACTTAATTTTTTTTTTAAAAAAACCATAAACCATCCATAAATAAACCCTAAACTAACCTAAACCATAAACCATAAAATAAACCTAAACTATAAAACCCTAAACCTAAAACCTAAAAGTATAACCCAACCCTAAACCAAACCCCTAAACCTCTAAACCCTAAACCAAACCCAAACCCCCAAGCCCTAAGCCAAAACAAACTAAAATAATATAAAAAAATAAACAAACTAAAACCTAATAAACCTAATAAACCTAAACTAAACCTAAACCCCAAGAATGGGTAGACCTTGAGGCGGGAACATCACTATCAACCAGGCTTAGTCTAGATCTAGCGGTGGAGGCAAGGTGGAGGCGGGTGTTATCGTAGTCTTTGGTGGGGGGATCAGGGTCTTGGTGGATATGGAGGAGGTGGTGAGCAGTGGTGGTTATGGAGGAGGGGCGGAGGTTACACCATGGTGGGGAGAGATGGGATATGATGGTGGATCTACTCAAGAGGGGTAGTTGATGGGATAGGAGAAAGAAGAACGGCCCATCCGATCTGGCTTATGGCTGCCTTTAGTAGAGATTCTAGTTATCTAGGGTTTTGATTTTTATCATGTGTGCTCATTCTAATCTATGTCATCTTGTGTCTTAACTAGGTGTGTTACTTGGTTGATGAAATCAACTAGAAATGTTGAATCTAAATTTATCTCTGTTAAAAAAAAATTCCAAAAACAGACCCTAAACTAAAAACCAGAACTAAACCTAAAACCTAAACCCATAACCTAAACCCTAAACCTAAATCCTAAACCCTAAACCCTAAACCATAACCTAACCTAAACCTAAACCCAAAAAAAAAACAAACACCCAAAACACAAAACCCAAATAAACCAAAACTTAAACTAACCCTAAACCTAAACCCTAAACTAAAAAGCTAAAACCTAAACCTAAACTAAATAAATAAAAATAAAATTAATAAAAACTAAAATAAGAAAATAAAATAAAAAAATAAAATAAATTAAAAACATAAACTAAAACATAAACCATAAAAGAAAATAAACTAAAAAATAAAACCTAAACTAAAATAAAATAAATAAAAACCCAAAATAAACTAAAAAAAATAAAAACCTAAATATAATAAAACCTAAATGTAAAAAAAGAATAAAATAAACCCAAAATAAAATAAAATAAAATAAAATAAAACTAAACCTAAAAAAATAAAATATAAAACTTAAAATAAATAAAAAAAATAAAACCTAAAACTGATTAAAACCTAAACCTAAAATAAAAATTAACAAATAAACCTAAACCTAAACTAAAATAAAGTAAACCTAAACCCTAAACTAAATAAAATAAAATAAACTTAATATAAACCTAAACCTAAACTAAAAAATAAAACCTAAAAATAAACCTAAATTAAAACCTAATACAAACCTAAAAAATAAAATAAAACCTAAACTAAACCTAAATAAAATAATAAAACCTAAACCTAAAGAAAATAAAAATAAAACTAAACTAAAAAAATAACATAAACTAAACTAAGCTAAAATAAACTAAAATAAAAAAAAACCTAACTCAAATAATAAACATAAAATTAATAATAAACTAAATAAAATAAATAATAAAAATAAAATAAAAAATAAAATAACCAAAGGACTGGTTTGAATTTAAAAAAACTCTACAAACCCTAACAAAATCCTAGGCCCTTAAACCATCAAACCTGACCCTGAAAAGATTCTAAAAGTAACCTAGGCCCTGACCTAACTAAACCACAAACCCTAACCAAAATCAATGAGCCACTGAGCCCACAAAACCCTAGGCCTGAGCCAACCCTGACCTGAGGTACAAGCCACTAAAGGAAAATTAAACTAACTGATCTAAAAAACCTAGGCCTAAAACCTGACCCTGACCTAAAACACACCTAAACCTAAACCCTAGGCCTAAACTGAGCTAAACTGAAAAAACTGACCTAAAATCTAAAAGCTAAAACTAAATAAACATAAAAAAATAAATAATAAAACCTAAATAAAGAAAATAAAAATAATGAAAACCTAAATGAAAACCACATGAACCTAAACCTAAAATAAAATAAAATAAAAAAATAAAAATAATCTAAAATAAAATAAATAAAAATAAACTAAATTAAAAATAATATAAACTAAGAATAAAAACTTAAATAAAATAAAAAACTAAAATGAAATTAAAATTAAACAAAAAAATAAAATAAATAAAACTAAATAAAGACCTAAACCTAAAAATTAACCAAAATCTAAAATAAATAAAAAATAAAACCTAAACAAATTAAAAAAAAAACCTAAACTAAATTAAAAAATAAAATAAAATAAATAAAAATAAAATAAAATAAACTAAATAAAAATAAAACCTAAACTTAAACCTAGAAATAAACTTAAACCTAAACCTAAACTAAATAAAATAAAATAAACTAAAAATAAACTAACATACTAAAAATAAAACCTAAAATAAAACCTAAAACTAAACCTAAAAAAATAAAATAAAATCCTAAACCTAAACCTAAAATAAAAAAATAAAACCTAAACCTAAAAATAAAATGAAAAAAAATAAACTCACTAAAAATAAAATAAATCTAAACTTAAAACTAAAATAAACTAAAATATAAACTAAAATAAATAAACTAAATAAATAAAATTAAAAATAAAATAATAAAATAAAAATAAAATAAATTAAATATACTAAATAAACTAAACCTTGGTCTACTTAATTTAAAAAAAACTTTAAACCCCAAAACTAAACCTAAACCCTAAACTACAACCTAACCTAAACCCAAAACCAAAACCTAAAAACCAAAAAACCCTAAACCACAAACTCTAAACCCTAAAGCATAAAACTAGAACTAAATCTAAACTCTAAACCTAAAACCTAAACCCTAAACACAACCCTAAACCTAAACCCCAAACCACCTAAACCAAAGTAACTAAATAAATTAAAAATAAACTAAACCCCAAAACTAATAAACCTAAACTAAACCTAACCCACAGAATGGGCAAAACCTTGATGAGAGGAACATCAATCAAGGCTCTAGATCTGATGATGGAGGTGAAAAGGTGATGGTTATTGGTGGTGGGGGATCTGGAGGTGCTGGTGGATATGGAGGTGGTGGTTGTAGCAGTGGTGGTTATGGAAGTGGGAGGTGCGAGGTTACGCATGGTGGTGGCGGAGGAGAGATCGAGGATATGATGGTGGATTGCTACTCGAGGAGGTGGTTCGATGGGAAATGGAGAAGAAGAGTCGATCATCTTTGCTTATGGAGTCTTTATAGTAGAGATGGTTCTAGTTATTTAGGGTTTTGATTTTCTATGCATGCTCATTTTTATCTATGTCATCTTGTGTCTTAGAAAACTTGGTTGATGAAATCAAAAAAAAGAAATGTTGAATCTAATTTGTTCTCTTTTAAAAAAAAACTAAAACCAAAACTAAAATGTAAACCCTAAAACCTAAACCCTAAACCATAAAAACCACACCACCATGAACCCACCCTAAAACCTACACCTTAAACCCTAAACCTAAACCCTAAACCTAAACCCCAAACCTAAACCCTAAACCCAAAAACCAACACTAAAAAAAACTAAAAACTAAACTTAAGCAATAAAAAAATGAAATAAATAAAAACCTAAAACCAAAATAAAATAAAAAATAAATTAAACCATATAAACCTAAACCTAAATAAAATAAAATAAAATAAGACTAAAATAAAATAAAATAAATGAAAACATAAACTAAACTAAAAATAAAAACTTAAATAAAATAAAACTAAATAAATAAAAAATAAAATAAAATAAAATAAAATAAAATAAAAAATAAATAAAAAACCTAAACCTAAAATAAACCTAAAATAAATTAAAAAAAAACCTAAAACTAAACTAAAACAAAACTAAACCTAAAATAAAATTAAATAATCCAAAACCTAAATTAAAATAAACCAAACTAAATAAATAAAAAAATTAAGCCTAAACTAAATAAAAATAAAATAAAATAAAAATAAACTACTAAAAATAAAATTAATAAACTAAAAAAAAAATAAACTTAAAAAAATAAAAAAAATAAACAAAACTATAAAATAAATAAACTAAACTTAAACCTAAAAAAAAACTAAAATAAAACTAAAATAAAAAACCTAAAATAAATAAACTAAACTAAATAAAATAAAATAAAAAAATAAATTATAAATAAAATAAACTAAAATAAATAAAAAAATAAACTAAATAAATTAAATAAATCTAAACCCGGTTTACTTAATTTAAGAATAAAATAAAATAAAATAAAATAAAAAAATGCTGAACCTGACCACCACAAATATAAAGCCTACCTAAACCACCTACCAACCACACTACAGGCCCTAAACCTAGACTGATCCACCCTCCCTAAGGCCCTAGGCCAAAACCCTAAAGACCCTGAGCCACTGAGCAACCTAAACCTACTGACCCTAGGCCAGCCCACCTGACTGAGCCACTAAAAAACCCTAACTACCACCAGGCCCTACCCTAAATCCTGGGCCCTCTAAAAACCATAAACTGACCCAACACACTATTCCCTAAACCCTCCCCCTAAATCTAAACCTAAACCTCAAAACCCTCCACAAACTACCCTCAAACCTAAACCCTAAACTACTACTACCAAACCACTGAGCCACCCTAAGACCAAAAATCTAAACTTATTTTCACTTTTTGGCCTAAGTTGGGTTATGTTTTTGACCTCTTACTTCTAGGTTGGCCTGGTGGTTCTTGTCTTTCTAGCTTGGGTTGGCTTGGTTTCTCAGCCTAGTGACTATTGTCTTCTCTGCCTTATTACTCTGGTTGCTGGTGGATGAGATGGTTTCTACTCTAGCTTTATTCTATTTTTTGCATTGGTTGGTTTGTTGGCTCTCCTCTTGAACTCAAATTACTTTTTCCTCATTTTTTATGGTTGAATGGGTGGCCTTCCTAGTGGGAACTATTATTGGTTGTTGCCTTTCTAGGCCATCTTTTACAGAGTTTCATGGCTACTTTTTTGGGGATTGCCTCCTAGTTCCTTGTTCTTTATTGTTGGATCCTTCTTTTTCCTTGGTTTTGTGTTTGGTTATTCTCCTAGATTAGCCTCTACTGGGTGCATTATTTGCAGCAGGTTTTATGTTATCATTATGCTTCTATTGGGTTAGTCTTTATTCTTGGGGAAGTTTGGTTTTTTGGCTAGTCTGCTTGCTATTGCCTTTCTATGGTGGTTGTGCTTCTTTTGGGCCTCTTTGTGTGGTTCTTTGTTGGTACTTTTCCTTGGCTGCTGAGGATGCTTCCTTTATTGGTTACTTATGATGGGTTGTTCTCTGGTGGTTGCCTTATGGTTATTTTACTTAGCTAGTTTGGTTGGAGAACTTTTAGTTGTCCTTGGAATCTTGGTTGGTTGATTTTTTTTTCCTTGTTGGCCTTTTCCTTCTTCTTGGACAATTTGCTGGTGCATTTTGTCTTGGCCAAACATTTTTTTGATCCTTTTAGATTAGACTTTTTCAATTATGGTGGTTGGTGGATTACCTTTGGCCCCATTGTGTGCTATTTTGTCTTTTGGTGATTTGCTTGCATCTTATGTTTCCTTCAGTTGATGGTTTCATTTTCTATTTAGTCATTTGTGGTTGCTCACCCTAGTTTGGCTTGGTGACTGCTACTTGTTGGGACTTTTGCTTGAGGGCTCTATCTTGGTTTTGTTGGTTGTTTCTCTTAATTAGCATGGGTCTAGTGCTTGCTGGCGGTTCTAGTTTTCCCTGGTTTGGAGCTTGGATGAGTATTTGCATAATGGTTGTTGTTGGTGTTGACTTTATTTTAGCCTCTCTCTTTATTATTATTAGTATATTGTGGTTTTCATTTTATGGTTTACTAGTTGGTCTTGTGGTTGCTCTTTGTTTAATGGTGTAGGATCTAGAACTCTATGAACTGCTAGCCTTGGTGGTTTTCTTATATCAGGTATGCTGGCTATGATGGCTTTGATGTTACTCACCTCTTCTCTCTGGTTGGAAGCATTACATATGATTGTAACCATTCTTTATGAAGTTTAGATGCTCAAATGTATTGTTTTCCTTGGGATGATCCTAATTGAGCAGCCTTCTCATTCTCACTCTCTCCTCTCTTTGTCCTTATCCTTTTAGCTATGACTTTTTCCTCATAGTGTTTTGCAAATTTCTTTTATAGGTTGGAACTTTATAGAGGAATGGTTACTCAGTTAACCTAAGTGTTGTTGTGGATCTTGCTTATCTTACTTTCTCGAAGGAATCATGAGCTTCTTACTCATCCTTTTACTATTTTT
Source organism: Cymbidium sinense (assembly GCA_021442155.1). Taxonomy (NCBI): domain Eukaryota; kingdom Viridiplantae; phylum Streptophyta; class Magnoliopsida; order Asparagales; family Orchidaceae; genus Cymbidium; species Cymbidium sinense. Next base: position 188,515,764 of record CM038215.1, read on the forward strand.
ATTGTATTTATTTTTTTTTTATTTTCTTTTCTATTTCTAATGTATGTACTTAGATGGGGTTTAGCTCTTTAGGTTTATATCTTGAGTAGTAGAATTTTAGAGCTTTTCCCCTTTTAAGGACATTGTATCTTTTCCTTTTATGGTAAAATTCCAATGTTCCCCAAAAAAACACTAAACCTAAAACAAACCCTAAAAATGACCCTAAACCCTAAACCTAAACCTTAAACCTCCCAAACCCTAAACCCTAAACTCTAAACCCAAATATAAACCTAAACCTTAAACCCTAAACCCTAAACCCTAAACCCTAACCTAATCTAAACCACAAGCCTAAATAATAAATCCTAAAAACCTTAAACCTTAAACCTAAACCTAAAAGCACAAAACAAAACCTAAATAAAAACCCTACCTAAACCAACCCTACCTAAACCTAAACCTAAAGTAACTAAATAAATTACAAAATAATCCTAAAACCTAATAAACATAAACCCAAACCTATACCTGAATGGGAGAACCTTGATGGCAAGAACATCATTATCCAGGCTTAGATCTAGTGGTGGAGGAGAAAGCGGATCGGTAGTGGTGGAGGATCTAGAATGCTTGGATATGGAGGTGGTGGTGAGCAATGGTGGTTATGGAAATGGGAGGGGTGACAGAGGTTACAATCATGGTGGTGGCGGTGTGAGAGATTAGGGATCTAATGGTGGATCTTACAGCTCGATATGCCGGGGTGGTTCTGATGGGAACTAGAGAAATTGAAGAACAGCTAATCCAATCTACTACTTATTAAATTATTTCTTTATAGTAAAGATGATTCTAGTTATCTAGAATTTTTGATTTTCTATATGCTCATTTTTTGATCATGCGACTTGTGTCTTAAAAAACTTGGTGTGTGCGGTGTTTATTTTTGAGATGTGGGACACCACATAGATCTTAGGGGGTACTTATTGAAATGATCGAGTATGACATAAAGCAAAGATGCATTATCTCAAAAGATAGAAATTATCATCCTATAAAGGACCTAATCACCTAATAAGGACTCCTAAGGCATGATGGGTCTATGAATGTACCAGAGACCTTTCCCCTACTTTACATGAAAAAGTAAAGTAACATTTATATTAAGTAGGGTTTGTTAAGTTCCCTATGGAGGCAAGCCTCCATAGTTAATTACATCCTAAGGGATGTGAATCTAAGAATTCTCTCTCATTAATTAGCAATTAAAGTCTCCAAAGATTTTAAGGCTAGATTATCGAGATTAGTGTATTGAAAATCAAGGGAAAACTCAAGGAGAAGACTTATTATCAAGCCAAAGGAAAAAGTAGGGAATACATAGAAACCTAGTGAGCATTTCAACCTATTCTATAATTGGGCTTTATAATTTTGAAATTGAAGAGAAGATCAATTTTGTTAAAGTTGACATTTCATTAGAAAATTAGGACTTGTAATCCAATAATACAAGATTTTGGAGATGCCTAAGAGGAAAGGATTTATGCTTGTAGCCAAAAGAAATAGCCACCTCGAAACCAAAATCTAGTGAGCTTTAGCATAAGCTAAAGTGTGACCTAAATCTAAGCCCTAAATCTAAGTGAAAATGGGCATATGGTTTAACTCCATAAGAGAGGATAAACTCAATATTGGACTTACCATCCTGGAGTGGGCCAACTAACACCTCCAATGCTTTAAATCCATGAAGTTTGATCATATGATTTGCAAGATTAGTTATTGTTTAATTAGAAAGAAAGTCCTTAAACCCACTCCCTAAGAGACTAGACCATGAGTGGTATGAGCATATGACTTAGTCGCAAAATATTTTCAAATTTTATTTATTTTGACACTTCATTTTGATAAAGGCTTTGGGTTTTGATGCCTACATGCATGATGAAATAAGGTTGTTGGCTAAATCAAGAAAGGGTTTTTTCCAACACAAAGGATGCCCTCACAGTCAAGCATTCCTCTATTGCAAGGATGGAAATCCTTATTTTCAAGAGAAAATAATATGATGTGATGTTGTTGGCCATTCAACATTCATCTAAGGGGTTAAATCTTTTAATTATCTTTATTTATGTACTAGGCTTTACGTAGGGTTATGAATTGTTTAAAACTTTAGTTATGAGTTATATTTGGGTATAAAGGTTAATATTTTTCTACGAGCCTAATCGCATTCAAGGCCACACATTCAAACATCAAACATATAAAGAAACTAAGAAAAGCATGCCATCCTAATTGTACTTTAAACACAACATCAAATAATTTTATTTAATGCAAAAGAATAATGTGAGATACACCATAACCCAAAAGAAAATGGGTAGAAGCTCTACCCTTATACAACCTGATACATAGAAGAATAATTTTAATTTACAAATGATAAATGCTATGGGGTCTTCAAGTCTTCATGTATTCATGTATCTTCCTCTTTTTTTGATTTGGTTTGCTCCACTTCAAAGGCATCACATGGCCTCCCATGACAAAAGCCTTCTAGCCAATGCATCCTTATCCCCCCCATAGCACTAATCCTAATTTCTAATGCAAAAGTACATTAAAAATAGAAAAGTAAATCTAACCACCTGCAAGACAAGTGTTAGCTAAACACACATACAACCCAAGCATATTTATATAATTTGGACTTAGCACCTACACATGGGTAACCAAGCCCATCATCCTAACTTGGATTATGCTTGGGGCTTAAGCAACCTACAAAAGAGATTTATATATTTATTTTTATCTTAAAATAATCTCTTATATATGATTAGCTAATCACCTACCATTTAGCCTAAAACATACACTCTAACATCTAGTCTAAAATAATACATTATAAAAATACATACATCACACGCATCCTAACATAAGGCAGAAGTTGTGACTTAATCTAATGTGTGTGTATTAAGGCTTGTGTGGTATGTCCTAACTAGGCTTTAGAGTTAAGATTTTCAAGTGTAGAAGATTCAACTTAAAGTGGTTTCACTTCAAGTGTTTTAATTAATTTGTAAGTTTTAATTTGTGTTTTCTTTTGTTACATATATATACACTTAGCAACTAAGTGTTGTAAAGAGAAGAAAAGATGTTGGCCTTTTCATCCCTACCTTAAACTACATTCTAAAGCATGTTAATTTGATTTAGTTCTCTTTAGTGAATGGCTTATTACACATTTTAGATTAATCCTAAGTTTAGGTTCTCTTTAAATAATTATATTCAATGTGAAAGGCTTCTTAAGATTAATCTAATTGAATATCACATGACACATGCTAAATCATTCCTTTCCATCACATGTAACATGCATGTGATTAAGTATTAAGTATGCCTACACATACAGTATGTTTTAGCACACTTGAATGATGGATGTGAGTATGTACATTTGAAGCTTTATATTTCCCCTCTAATTGAATTATTTTATCATATTAATTTAAGGCTCTATCTAAATTCTTCTACAAAAATTCATAAGGATGAAATTAAACAGGAACATGTCATTGTCAACCAAGGAAGTGAGGTAATCAAATGACCTCTTTGGGTCTAGCTAAAGCATCATATTTTTGGGATGTCCAAACTATATACCATTACATTCAAACCATATGTAAATTTACATGCATGAACATAAGAAAGAGAGCTCCAAATCAAATGATCAATTAATTCATTCACTTGAACAATTGCAAATGCATGTATTTTAAATAAAAAGGAAGGATTGCCATTATCTAATTAAATATGTATAAAATACATAAGCAAGTATGAGCCTTTGTTAAACTTGGAAGTGAGGTAATCAAATGACCTCCTAGGCTAAAAGCCTCATATTCCTGGATGTCTAGACTATATATCTTCTTAGATACATACACATGTATTCATAATTTGGAGAATGAAAATCATGCAAAAAAGTGATATTTAATTTGATTGAATCATTTATGTATATGAATTAAAGCATCATCCAATTCTAGTATTGAGATACATAAGAATGAAATCAAATGGAGTAATGCATTAAACTAGAGAAGTGATGTAATCATATGACCTCCTTAGGGCTAACTAAAGCATCATATTTTTGGGATGTCCAGACTATATACCCATTAACAATCTCACTTACATAAATGAATACATGAATAAAAGGAAAGGAGCTTCACTTTATACATTTAAGCTATAATCAAATGCATCTCCTATGTATTTATAACTAATATTCATAACATATGTAACCATTCATTTATAAACTTTGTAAAATAAGTTTGGATTTAATAGTGATAATAGCCACATATATTATAAATTAAATCAATACACGTAAGCTTGACATAAAGGAAAACCATTTGACTTAATGAATTTTGAAAAGATGAATGTATGATTTCAAATGACATACAACATTTAACATGATTGAAAGGAATGAATGAGCATAAACATGTGATTTCATTCAATTAAATTAATCTAAGGACAATCAAATCAAATAAAAGCATTTAAAGAAAACCAAGGCTTTTTAATTATCTTTCAATTTGGTTTGAAGAAATGAGGGAAAGTTTGATCCTAACCCATTCCCATGTTTGTGATTTAATTTCATTTAATGAAAAGTAATTAAGTTGATTTTATGGGTTAATTAGGTTGTACTATGCATTAAATCCATTAATTGATTAACCCTTACCTATGTTGCCTTAATTTAATTAACCAAGTAATTATGATCCAACATGATATGTACATACATTGGAAATTAAATCAGCAATGAACCTAAAAAATGAAAGAGGCCTAATGCAATTGGCTTATTATTAGTGATTAATTAAGTTAAGAAACTTAATTAAGTACTTTCATGGTTTTCCCACACATGTGGGTTAACCATAATTTCCTTAAATGTCATTAGGATATTGAACACCTAAAGATCTACCATGAATTGATTAATTAAGATTCCATGTGATAATATTGATTAATTAAGCAATTTAATTAATGAATTAAACCATTAATCCCAAATTAATTAATTTCATTCAAGTGAAATGGACTTAGGGAAAAGATTAAAAGAGGTTCCCAATCTCATTCCCATTCACTATTTCAAAAATGAGCAAGCTTTAATGATTTTCTTACTATTTAGAATATTAATTAATTGAATAATTAGAAAGTAATAAGGTTAAGATAACAAATTTCCTAATTAACCAAGCAATAAAAAGAAAATTATGGGATGAGGTCATCCCATTAATCAAACAAAAGTTTGGGATTAACTAATTATGTAATTAGAGTAATTAAGCTAATTAAGTTTTTTTAATTAAAATAAAATTAAGCCTTAATTATTATTCAAAATTAATTGGGATCAATTTTAATTGAATTTTAAATACCTTCAAAATAAATATACTTGTTTTTTATGATTTGTTATAATTTTCCAAAGTTTCATGATTTAAATGATTTTCCATGATTTTTATAAAGTCCATTAATTTATTTTAACTATTTGAACTTTAAAATGTAATATCTCCCAAATCCATAAATCTTTTGACTTGAAATTTTATGGTAGATTTTAAGCTCAATTTTATCTCGAGAATTTCAAATCAATCTAATGTGTCATTTTAGTTTAATTAATGAAATTTGATTTTCCTAAAGCTTAAATTAAGCTCATAATATTCAAAAATTTGGGGCTTTTCATTGATTCTCTCAAAGATAAATCCAACGAGCCTTTTTTTTTTAATTGTTAAGTATTTTATTTTCTATGAACTTTTAAAGTGTTTTTAATTAATTTTAAAAAGTAAAAATCCCTAATTTTATACTTAACCTACTCAACAGCGGCAATTGACGACCATGCTGATGTGGCATCATGCGCCAACCGCACCTCAGATGAGTGAATATGGACAAGGATGCATGGATCGGATTCAACCATCTAACCTTAAATCGGATGATCCAGATAGATACATGTGATCCATGTTATTTGAGCCACATCGCTGATCGAGTCAGCATCCGATGATCTGTCTCCCTCAATGGAGAGAGATGGTGGCGTGCAATCGCAAGAGGAGAAAACACTATTTTGATGGGATTTTGTGATTCTTGTGAAAATATTAATGAAAAACTTCATTTTGTGCTCAATTTTTTGGAAATCTCATCAAAAATCACTCCAAATGGATGGGTAGGATGTAAAATAAAAAAAATGCAAGGGCTAAATAAAGAAAATTTCTAAAATTGCAAAAACCATCACAAAAAAAAGAACCTAAGGTTACTATGGTTTGAAAATTATCTCATCGAGATGATTTCTGGTGGTGATGATCGAGCTCTGAGAGAAGAAGCTTTAGAATGGGTTTGGGCTCTTTCCTCACTTAGAATAATGTATCCACCAATGGACACCACTTCTTCACTAGAATCCACTTGATTTTGATGGTTTTTACTCAAAAACCAAGTAGGAATGGTTGTTGGTTTGTTTGAGAGCTCTAGAGAGTGAAATGAGTGTGTGAGGAAGAGTTTTTGCCTCTATTTTTTGTCTCCTTAATGGCAAAATCACCTCATTCATGGTGATTTTGGCTCCAAGTGGGTGTCCTTGCTTGGGGTGGTTGGGATTCTCCTTAGTGGCTTAATTTGGTTGCCCAAGGCATGGGAGGTGGTCGCTATGAAGGACAAGTGGGTGTCCTAGCAAAAAAGTGGAGGTCCTTCATGCCAAGTGTTCCAATGGGAGGTGAGGTGATTTCACCTCCCATAAGTCATGGCTAACCCAACCATCTCTTAGGTTGGATAAGGTCCTTGGAGCCTAGTGGACCAATGGATGAGTTTAAGTGGCCAAGGAAGAGAAATGACCATTTACATGGGTGTTTTCTTATGTGATACCCCAAGGTAGAGTGGTCATTTGATATTGAATTTGATTTAGGATTTGAAATGAGTAAAAGAGTGACCAAATTTCATGTCATTTGGAGTTCATTTAGGTTTAATTTGACCTAGGGTCAAAATGGGTTAGGTTGTCCAATTTGTCAAATTGGGTCAAATTAAGGATTAGGTCAAGCTCATATGACTATTTGGAGAGGATTGTATGCTTTGTTTTAATTTAATTTGGATTTAATTTGAGTTTAGTCTAATTTGACTCTTTATGTCAATTTGAGTTATTTAAGAACCAATTGGGCTAGGTTTGCTCAAAAGGTCAATTCATGTTTAAATATTGATTTTAGGTTGTTGATTTAAATCATTTCTGAATTTTGTTTAGGTTGTAATTTGCTAGTTGGGTTCATATAGCAAAGGTTGACTTGGTCAATAGGCTAGGTTGACTTGGTTTGACCTAATTTATATCAATTGATCATCCTAGGTGATCAACAATCATGACATAAACTTTGGATTGCTTAATTCACTTTGATTTGGATTGAATTGGATTTTGGTTCATGTAGGTCAAATTGGCCACTTTGGTCAAGTGAACCAATAGATTTAGTTTTTTACTTTGGGTTGATTTGATTTAGTTGAGTTTATATATAGATTTGATTGATATATAAATTCAATTCAATTGGTTTGGATTCAAATGAGTTTTGGTTCATTTGAATATTTCAAGTCAAATGGGTAGGTTGGGTTTGATTTTGATTTGTTTTGATGATTGTAGTTTCATTTATATTTGGATAGATGATTGAAGGAATGATTGATTCAAGAGAAAATCCATTGATTTTGAATTTAGATGGGTTTTGGCCAAGTTCAAAGAAATTTAAATTGGGTTTAAATTTGATTTTGATTTGGTTTATTTGAATTTATATTTCATTTATTTTTTGAGAAGATAATTGAAGGTACAATTGATTTATAAGAAAATAAATTGAGTTTGAATTGGATGAAATTTTGCTAAGTTCATGAAGGTTGAAAGAGCTTGGGAAGGATTTCAAGTTTGGATTTGATCTTGGGTTTCAATCATTTGGAATTGAGTTTGGACTTGGATTTGGAAATTTGAAATTATGGTTTGGTTGGATATTTGGATTTGAATTGAATTTAAGGTGTACATGGATTAGGTTTATGCTATAGGGTAGGTGATTTTTCTAAGTCCCTAAGGCATGGCCTAATCCTATGATTAACCCTTCTGTCTCTAGCTTAAAGTGTTCACCCAAAATTGTCTATATGACTAAGGAAACCTTGTGTCTAGAAGGTTCCTAGGTTTAAGAAGAGGAGGTGAGAACTCACTCCAAAAGTGAGGTCAACAAAGGACCCCAATAGGTGTTGTAACGACAAGGTGCACATATACGATTGACCAGATGATCAACAACATCCAAAAGACAAACACTAATAAAAATGATCTATACCTAAACCCAAAGGTAGATAGAATCACAATCTTAGTGCAAAGTAATCTCTTTATGCGGCATAAGAGAGATGGAATCCAGGGATTGATATGTGAACCTTCCACTAGGGAAGTAAGCTGCATCACTGGGATATGGATTTGAGTCTCATTAGAATATGATTTATTTGGGTGTGCACTGGGATAAGAATCTATAATCCACATGGGATTGGGAATGTGAGCCTTCCACAGGAAAGCATATGGGATAATGATGGTATTTCTTATGGCTCCACTAGGGAGATTAATTTGATTTGTGCCTTGCTAAGGAGAAGTTTAGTTTGTTCGATATGTTTTAATTTAACTCCATTGGGAAGGTTGGTGTCAAATTTAGTTTAGGATTTTATGTGCGCGGACCCACTTAGAAGGGGCTATGTCCTTGACCTATCTCAAATTTAAATCCAAAGGATAGTCTACCAAGGTATCCATAAGGTTGCCTTTGGTGTGAGGTACTTAGGAAGAAAGCATAGTAGACTTACATCTTCCAAAGCGATCAATTTGGGTGATCTTTGGATTCAACAAATCAAACCCGACTAGTGACTACCGAGTGAATGCTAAGGGACTTATGTCAACTCAAAAGTAGTCAAGATTAATTTCATTGATTTGTTTAATTTGATTTGGTTTTTTCATTTGTTTTAATTTCATTTGATGGATCCCAATGGACCACACGAGAAGGGTTATGGCCTTGGCCTATCTTATTTCTCATCCAAAGGGGTAGTCCCGCCAAGGGTAGACTATCCAACCTAAGGGGTACCTGCAATGGCTTTGGAAAAAGAGAAAACTCATCTTACATCATTGATGCACACAATAAATCAAACTTGACAGTGCCCATCGATTCAACAGTCATGAAAAAATGTAGATCTTCCAAAGCCAAGATGACCACCTAACCTGGGTGGAATAGATTAAACCCAACCTAAGGGTGACTATTGAGAGAGTGTCATGGAGGACTTATCTCAACTCATGAGTAGTCAGGAGATTCCTATAGGGAGTTTTGCTGACACTGCCCTAAAGATAGGATGCCTTCTTAGGAAAGGTACCGCTGGGGGCATTAATTCCTAATTGACAAGCATATATATATATATATCATTTATTTGTTTATTATATATAGCAGGACCACCAGAATGGACTAAGTACCTAGACCTAGATTTCTAGAAGGGAGAATCTACATCCACAACAAAATCTCCAAACCATAGGTGGTTATTTGGAAAGAGGGATTCTCCAATCCAAAGTAACCCATGTAGTGTCTAAATGAGGCAAAAGGATGTGATCTAAATAAAGTTCCCACAAGGGAGGTGCCACTAGGGTCATTATCTTGGACATAAATAAGAAAGCTAGTGTATGTGGCCAACTCAAGGAGAAAGCATAGACTTATATCTACCATGAGTGGTGTATCCACTGGGTCGCTAAGATAGAAACACCAACCAACCTAAGGTGCCCACAAACAAGTCTAGGAAGAAGGCATGTAGACTTACTTATATCTTAAAGTGAAACTCATTGTGGATAGTTATCATATCATGTATCCAACCTAGGGTGGTTTACTTAAAAAAAAAGTATAAACTTACATCTTCCTAAGCAGGAACAACTTGGGTGACCCATTATTAAAGTAACCCAACCTAAGGGTGACTACTAAGGGAGTCAAAGGACTAGACGACTTGAAGTAGTTAAGAAGAAAGGTGTCTGGGCCTTACCCTAATCCACTACTCGACCAAGTCGGCTCATGATCTAGTCCAAGAAGAAAGTGTATAGTAGACTTATATCCTCTTGAATGAAGCCAACATGAAGGTAGCTTACCACCACCGTAAGGCCTACCATGCTAACAAGGCACTTGGTGCAAGTAAAGAAAGAAAGTAGTAGACTTACATCCTCCCAAACAAGGGACACGGACACTAGGATCACCGAGTGAGTGTGGGGTGTTATCCCATCAAAGTAGATAAGATGTGTATGTTTGTTTATATATACCAAGTCAGTCATGATGAATTTTAAGAAGAAGGCAAGAACTTGCATCTTAAATGGCCAACTATCCTCTTGAATGAAGCCAACATGAAGGTAGCTTACCGACCACACCGTAAGGCCTACCATGCTAACAAGGCACTCATAGTGTGCAATAGTGAAGTCAGAAAGAAAGCATAGTAGACTTACATCCTCTAAACAAGGGGACTAGGGTGACACTAGCAGTAGACGTCGGCTGACCTAGAAGCGACTAATGCGTGAGTGTTGTAGGGGGTGTTATCCTAGATCAAAGTAGGCTAAGATAAAAGATGTGTATGTGTGTTTGTCAGATATACTCAACCAAGTCAGTTCATGATGACTAGTTTAAGAAGAAGGCGTAGCAAACTTACATCTTATTAAATGGCGCCAACATGAGGGTAGCTTAATAACCGCATAATAAGGCCTAACCATCTTTATCAAGGTGCTCTTAGTGTGCGGTTAGGTGGGAAGGAAAAGCATAGCAAACTTACATCTTCGAATAAGGGACCCTAGGTGATTCACTAGTAGGGTAACATGGTCAATCTAACCTAGCGCTAATAAGTGAGGGGGGTGTTATCCACATCAAAGTAGCATGAGATAAAAGATGTGTATTTGTTCATGTGATTGTGTGTAGTTTGTGTTTGTGTTGTGTTGATGAGGGATAGGATGCCACTTGGGTTCCTTACACCTACCTAAACACATCGAAGAGTGGATGAAATGGTGCTAGAGGGGCAATGTGACTCCACTAAAAAAGGATGTTGCTTGGGTTGTCTTACCTAACTTAGTTGTACTAGTCGAAATAGGATGCCTCTTGGTTTCTCTTACACCTATCCTAATAGCGAAGAATGCATTTGTGTTTTTTTGATGAAGGATAGGATGCCACTTGGGTTATCTTACACCTATCTAAACACATCATGGATTCACATAAACAAATAATGCTTCTAATGAAGAAGGATTTGATGAATGGAAAGATAGGATTTTATTGATGATAATTATTTTCAAACATTATTTTAAGGATATTATTTCTTTAAATATTTATTGAAAGCATCGGGCACTCCCCTATCATAGTAGCTTAAACTACTTTCCATCCTTTAAAGCACCAAGGTAGTCCTTTCAACGATCAAAAGTAGAATTTTGATTTAAGAAGTTTTGAGATAGACTAACTTTGAAAGAGTTTAACCCATCTATATTCAACGTTAATTGAAATATTTCTCCTATTAAGTAGAATCTTGGAGGCTGCATCTCTAATGTCACTTTAATCTCTTTTAGATCAATCCTTGTTATCCCATGATGCTTTACTACAAGCCTTAGAAACTTCACTAAAGTCATTCTAATTGTATACTTTACGGGATTCAAGTTCAAGCTGTAGTGTCATAACCAATCGAAGACAACTACTCAGATCGTAAAGATGGTCTTCCTTTTTCTTTAACCCTAGTGACCAGAGAAAGGCATGACCTTATAGTGGTAAATTCCAATGGAAATTATAAGTGCAAATGACCTCTCATCCTCTAGCATCATTCAACCCATCCTTGAATGAGGAAACTGCATGTAAAGAGGCTATGTTTGCTATCAAATTTAAAATAGGTAATGTGTATTCATCTTCAAGACATGCCTAATTGAAATCTTTAGAATCGATGTATGTGTGGATTTGAATGTCCTTCCTTTTGACTGAGCATAATATTGGGTAATCATGATAGCATCTTTCTTCTTCAATAAGGTTGACCTCAAACTTTGATCTTGTTCTTGGTGCAAATGTTCGCATCAAAAGTTTGCAAAGTAGGAATAGCAATAGGTTCAATTTTGAATTTATAGACTGTTACCTTTAAAGATGTATTGGGCACTTCATTACGGTCTTAGGAAAAGTAGTCTTTAAACTACAAAAGTAACCTAACTAAGTCGTTGGCATTTTCTTTCTAACTTATCATATATGGATGTTGGGAGTGTGGGCGGACTACCTTTATGTTCTAAGGTTAATCTCTTAAAACTCATTGGTTGATGATCTAATTTTCTTCTCAACTTGAGTGTATCCTCTACTTGAAAGTCTTCTAAATTCTTTAAGCAAAGTAGGTAGACTAGGCAAATATGATTTTATTACTTCATTTGAAGGTTTATCTACAATGTTGAATCCTCTTTCAAGCTTGAAGAAGAGATGAAGTGGAAATTTGATATATATATATATATATATATATTAGGCACAACTCTTAACTTACAATCCTATAATAATATCATGAGATAGTAGAATTGGAGTCAATGTGCTCGCATACCCACACAATTTCTAGTCATATCTTTCATGAATTATCCTTTTAGAACTTTTTGTTTTACTATTATCTACTCTAAAGACTTGTCAAAAGTAGACTCAAAATCTATTTCATATATATATTTTTTCTCTCCTTTTCTTTGAATTTACACCTCGTACACATGATTTATCCTTTGGATTCCAAATCAATGTGTATTATTGGTGCTTTACTTTTTCTCTTTTTTTCTTTTCTTTCTCTTCTTCTATTTTTTCATTCATTCTTTTCATTTTTTCTTTTCTTTCTTTTCTCTTATTGTTTCATTTTTTTATTCTATCCTTTTTTTAAGTCTTTGTTTATATTGTGTTTTCTGGAGGGGATAGCTTGTCTTTCTTTTCCATAGGATATTCTATGTTGAGTAAGACTTAAGGAGGTTTCTATTAACCAAGCAGGAAGAATTAGGTTAAGTTCCAATTAATCACTCCTCTATCTCTTAAAGAAGGTGAGGGTGCACTCATTATTTTTAGCTTAGTGGGCAACCTTCCATGATAGTTTAGGACCTTAAGATTAACCTTGAATAGTTTGATGCCCTTATTTTGGATTGTGAGGTGTATCTTAAGAATGATTTAGATTGATATGGTTGGTTTGCTTCTTCTATGGTGTTGATCAAAGTGGTAGGACCACGCCACTATAACAATAACTTTTGTGATATCTTCTTAAAGAGTAGAATTGATGTCTACCTACTCTTTTATGGTACCCAAAATTTCTTCTATTAGATTTGATGATTCTAAATCTTTGTCGATAGTACCACAAAAAGTTTAAAATAGGTACCTCTACTTGAGTTGGAATCCTTAAAGGCATCAAGTCCATCGGTACTGCTATTTTATAGATTACAATCGTTATTGTGATTATCATTTTAATAGTTGTCTTCTTTTGGGAATTAGGATTCAAATCATTTGAGTCATACTTATCTAGAATGGATAATACATACTCAAAAATCCTTACTGATCTTATTCTTGGCTCTTGAAGGAAATTTATGGCCTTTCTCCTTTGGTTAGAAACTTAGAATGTAGATCAAAGCGAAGAAGTGTCTTCTTGCCTGCCACCTCCTTTCTACAGATGGTCATGAGGGCTAGAATCTTTAGAAAGAGAACCATATTAGACCTTCACTTGAATGTTGTTGACTTGAATTATTTAGTTGATTTGATTGTTGAATTGGAACCCTCATTTAACAAATTTAGGTATGCTAAATGGGGTTCAAATATTGGAGAGATTTTGAAATTTTTTTTTGAGGAGAGACTTTGAATTTGATTTAAATTTAGAACCCACATTCAACAAATTTGGGTATGTTGAATGGGGTTCAAATGTTTTGGAGAGGCTCTTAATTGATGCTTCACATTTTTGAATTTGATTTTATGTTTGGGACCCTCATTTAATAAATTTGGGTATGTTAAAATGTTGTTTTGAATTTGATTTTGGAATCTTCACTTAGCAAATTTATGTATGCTAAATGAGATTCAAGTACAAGTTTGAAAATAATTTTTTAAAGCATTTTTATTGTTTGCGATGATGTGTGTAATTTATTTGATTTGTTGAATTCAATTTGAAATGGGATCCTTACTTAGCAAATTTAGGTATGCTAAGTGAAGCATAATGTGTTTGATGTATTTTGATTTGATTTTGAAAAATGAGACCCCTACTTAACAAATTTGGTATGTTAAGTAGGGATAAAGTGTGTTTGATGAGTTTGTTTTATTTTGTTTTGAAAGAGGAGAACTTCTATTTAACAAATGTGGTATGTTAAATAAAGTTCAATTTGTTTTCAATTTTGAAAAGGTGGGACTCTCATTTTACTAATTTGGGTATGTCAAATGGAGTTCAATTTGTTTGATTTATTTGTGATTTTAAAAAGGGAAATCTACTTAGGAAATATGGGTATGTTAAGTAGAGTCCAATTTACTTTTGATTTTGAAAAAAGGAATTCTCATTTGACAAATTTGGGTATGTCAAATGGAATTCAAATGTGTTTTAATTTTTAATGATTTTGAAAAGGGACTTTCATTTAATAAATTTATGTATGTTAAATGGAAATCAATTATATTTTTCTTTTGATTTTCAAAGATGGGATATTTGTGTGTGATGTTGCTTTTGAAAAGAAATTCCAACTTAAAACATGTAGGATGTTCTAAATGAAATTTCAATTTCATGTCATGATCTTATTTAAAAATAAAATCTTCATTCAACAAGCTTAGGTGTGTTGAATGGAGATTACTATTTTGAAATATGTGCTTTTGGAAAAAGGATTTTCAAATTATTTGATTTTAAATTTTGAAAAGAACCTCCATGCAACAATCATGAATATTATTGCATGAGGTTTGGTTATCTTTAAATGTTGATCTTTTTTCATGAGAATTTTAATTTGACAAGTTCTTTTGAAAGTATATATCTTTTTGCAAAGATTTTATTTTCTTAAGTATGAGATGAACCTTGCCTCACCAAGAGAATGGTAAAGAGGTTCTAAATATTTAGTCATCTTCTTTAGTTAATTCAATTTTTTTTAACTATTGGGGGACATAATAGGGTTTTAAGACCTACATGGAGTGAGGTCTTAAAACCTAAAGGATGTTAGTTAGCTCAACTAAGGATGAAATATACACAAAGAAAGATAGTGTTGGACCCATATAAAATACAAGTCCATTATCGATGTTTGGAGACAATAATTGCTACTAGAGATGGAGAGAGGAACCCTCCCTAGTCGAGTCGCCAGCAAAATCTGTGGTGTTTATTTTTGAGATGTGGGGCACCATGTAGATCTTAGGGGATACTTATTGAAATGATCAGATATGACATTAAGGAAAGATACACTATCTCTAAATATAGAAATTATCACCATATAATGGACCTAGTCACCTAATAAAAACTCCTAAGCCATGATGGGTCTTCCTAGGGGCTAGCTAAAGCCTCATATTCCTAGGATGTCGAGATTATATACCATTAAATTCAACCCATATGTAAATTTACATGCATGAACATAAGAAAGAGCACTCCAAATCACATGATCAATTAATTAAATCACTTGAACAATTACAAATGCATGTATTTTTAATGAAAAGGAAGGATTACCATTCTCTAATTAAATACACACATGTATGCATAAAAGACCTAACCAAGTACATGCCTTTGTTAAACCAAGGAAATGAGGTAATCAAATGACCTTCTTAGGGCTAGCTAAAGCCTCATATTCCCAGAATGTCCAGACTATATACCACTTTTCTTAAATACATACACATGTATTCATAATTTGGAGAATGAAAATCATGCAAAAAAATGATATTTAATTTGATTGAGTCATTTATGTATATGAATTAAAGCCTCATCCAAATTCTAGTATTGAAATGCATAAGAATGAAATCAAATGGAGTATGTGTCATTATTAAACCAAGGAAGTGAGGTGATCAAATGACCTCCTTAGCTCTAACTAAAGCCTTATATTCCCGTGATGTTTAGACTATATATCCATTAACATTCTCACTTACATAAATCAATACATGAATAAAAAGAAATAAGCTTCACTTCATACATTTAAGCTATAATCACATACATCTCTTATGTATTTATAACTAGCATTCATAGCATATGTAACCATTCATTTATAAGCTTAGAAAAGTACGTTTTGATTTAATTGTGATAATAGCCACATATATTATAAATTAAATCAACACATGCAAGCCTAGCATAAAAGAAAATCATTTGATTTAATTAATTTTGAAAAGATGAATGTATGATTTCAAATGACATAGAACATTTAACATGATTGTAAAGGAATTAATAAGCAAAAACATGTGATTTCATTCAATTAAATTAGTTCATAAGTACAAAAATAAAATAAAAGAAAAGCAAGGCTTTTAATTATCACTTTCAATTTCATATTTCATTTGGTTTGAATAAATGAGGGAAAGTTTTCTGATTCTAACCCATTCTCATGTTTGTGATTTAATTTTTTTTAATGAAAAGTAATTTAGTTGATTTAATGGGTTAATTAGGTTGAATTATGCATTAAATCCTAATTAAAACTTTTATGTTGCCATAATTTAATTAACCAAGTAATTATGAGCCTACATGTTATGTACATACATTGGAAATTAAATCACAATGAACCTAAGAAATGAAAGAGGCCTAATGGCTCACAATTAGTTATTAATTAAGTTAAGAACTTAATTAAGTACTTTCATGGTTTTCCCACACATGTGGGTTAACCATAATTTCCTTAAATGTCTTTAGGTTGTTGAAAACCTAAAAATCTACCCATGAATTGATTAATTAAGATTCCATGTGATTATAGTTTCAAATTTATTAATTAAGTAATTTAAATAATGAATTAAATTAATTAATTTCCATTCAAGTGCAACGACTTAGGGAAAAGATTATGAAATAGATCTAAATTTCATTCCCCATGCTCATTCACTCTTTCACAATGATTAATAAGCTTAATTAATGATTTCCTTAGTATTTAGATTATTAATTAATTATCTAATTAATTAAGAAAGTAATTAAGGTTAAGATAACCAATTTCCCTAATTAACCAAGCAATAAATCTCAAGAAAATTATGAGAGGTTTAGGTCATCCCATTAATCAACCTAAGAAAGTTTCAGATTAATTACTTAGGTAATTATAGAGTAATTAAGCTAATTATGGTTTTACTTAAACCTAAATTAAGCCTTAATCACTATTCAAAATTAATTGGGAATAATTTTAATTGAATCTCCTCTGAAATATCTTCAAAACAAATATATACTTACATTTTTAGGAATTTTTTATGATGTTTTATAATTTTCCAAAGTTTCAGCTACTTTAAATGATTTTCCATGATTTTTATAAATTCCATTAATTTATTTTAACTATTTGAACTTCAATGCAATATCCCCAATCCAAAATCCTTTTAACTTGAAATTTGTATGATAGGTAGATTTTAAACTCACTTTTAATCTAAAAAATTCAAATCAATCTATTTTGTCATTTTGGTTTAATTAATGAAATTTGATATTCCCCAAAATTTAAATTAAGCTTAAAATATTTATTAAGATTTAGGGATTTTGCCTTCATTGGATTCCTTTCGGAAAGACAAATCCAATGAGCCCTTATTTGCAATTTTTAGTTAAGTATTTTATTTTTTATGAATTTTTGAAGTTTCAAGTATTTTTAAATAATATTAAAAAAGCAGAAAATCCCTAATATCTTACTTAACCCAATAAACACACATGGCGGACCATGGCACCTCATGGCACCGCGTGAGTGGCTGGTGTAGTGCCACATCAGTAGATGAGCGAGAATGTGGACAAGGATGCGTAAATCGGATCATTCGATTGGATCGACAGTTGGATCAATATGCATGATGGTGATCACTGCGTGATCCGTCGAGTCATGATCCATAAGATCTAAGCTGTCTATTTCCTTGAATAGAATATTAGATGGCTGACGAGCAATCTGGTGGAAGAGACGGACGGAACTCTGTTCCCGGCAAGATTTTTATGATTCTTATGAAAAAATTGAATGAAAAACTCATTTTAGGCTCAATTTTCTAGCGATCTTCACTGGAAATAACTCAAAATGTGTGGGGATGATGTAAAATATAAAAAAAGCATGGGTAATCTAAAGGAAATTCCTAAAATCAAGCAAAAACTATCACAAATAAAAGAACCTAAGGCGCTCTGTCTTGAAAATTACCTCACCGAGAATGGCTTTCGGGTGATGATCGATGCTCTAAGTACAAGGAGAAGCTTTGGAATGGGTTTGGGCTCTTGCTTCACTTCAAAATAATGTATCCACCAATGGTTGTTGCTTCCTCACTGGAATCCACTTGATTTTGATGGCTTTTTCCCAAAAATCAAGCGAGAATGGTTGATGGTTGGTTTGGAAGCTCTAAGGGAGTGAAATGAGTGTGTGAGGAAGAGTTTGCCTCTCTATTTTTTGTCTCCTTGCAATGGCTGAAAATCACCACATTCATAATGATTTTTGGCTCCAAGTGGGTGTCTATGGATAAACACTAAATAGAAAGCTACCTAAACTAAAATAAATAAAACCTAAAAAATAAAATAAATAAAATACCAGCAAAATAATATAAATAAAATAAAATAAAATAAAAACACAAACTAAAACCTAAACATAACCCTAAACCTAAACCTAAACCTAAACCTAAAATGAAAATAAAAAAACAAAAACTAAAATAATATATAACAAAATAATAACATAAACTAAACTAAAAAATAACAAACCTAAATAAAATAAATAATCAAAAAATGATATAAAATAAATTTAAAATAAAAAAAATAAAACTAAATAAAAATAAAATTAAAATAAACCTAAATAAAAATATGGAAATAAAATAAAGTAAAATAAATAAAAAAACTAAATAAATCTAAACCATTTTAATTGGATATAATAAAATAATAGACACTAAACCCTACCTAGACCCTAAACCAATAAAACAAGGAAAACCTAAATTAGTAAATACCTTAAACCAAAATGAGAAAAAATCATTGCTTTAACCAAAAACACAAACCAAATGGAGACTAAGCTAAACTAACTGGGACCCTAATAAATGTAAATAAAGAAATAAATAAAAATGAGCTAAAAAACTAAATATAAAATAAAATAATAAAAACATGAGCTAAAATGGCTTTAAACTTAAAAATAAATAATAAAAAATAGCTAAATTAAATGATAAATAAAGCTAAAATGAAAAATAAAATGACAAATAAAACCTAGATGGCTAAAATAAAAGAAATAATAAACTGCTTAAAAATGGAAAATAAAAAGCCTAAATAAACTAAAAAAAAAAACCTAAATGAAATGACAAAATAAAATAAACCTAATTACTAAGATAAGACTAAGATAAAAAAAAAGATCTGCCTTATAAAATAAATTAAAGAAAATAAAACTATATAAAATAAAAAAAAACTAAATATAAAGATAAACCTAAAACTAAAATAAAACAGAATATAAGTAAGCACAAAACTAGCTTAAAAATAAAATAAAACCTACAAACCTAAATTAAAAAAAAACCTAAAACCTAAGAATAAAGAAAATAAAACTAAACTAAAAATAAACATAGCGTACCTAAAAAAAAATAAACTAAAATAAAGGTAACTAAAAAAAAGCTAAAATAAAATAACTAAAAACAAAATAAACCTAAATAAAATACAAAATGGGTTAAAATAAAATAAATAAAATAAAATCTAAATAAAACCTAAACCTATCAGTTTTCTTGATTTAAAAAGCCCAAACCTAAACTCTAAACCCAACCCTACTGACCCAAAACTAATGAGCCCTAAACCTACAACCCTAAACCCTACTAACTGGAACCCAAAAACTGATAAACTAAATAAAAAAAAAAAAACTAACCAAAACCTACCAGAAATAGATCCTGACTCTGACCCCTAAATGAAAAGAAAAACTTTACTCTAAAACCATAACCACAGAGGTTAAACTCTAGGCCAAACCCCAAAACCCTACTACCCCTAGACCTAAACACCACAGAGCCTAAACTAAAATGAATCTACCATAACTAAACATCAAATCTAACAAATAAAATAAAAATGTAAAATCTAACCAAAATAAATAAAATAAAATGGAACTAAACTAAACCTAAATGACCTAAAACATACCAAACATAACCTAAAAATAAATAAAATAAAACTAAAACTAAAATAAATAAATGCTAGTAAACAAAATAACAAAATAAAAAAAATAAAAACCTAAACATAAAATAAAATAAAGTAAAATAAAACTAATAAAAATAAACTTCAAAATAAATAAATAAATAAATAAAAAATATAACCTAAACCTAAATAAAAAAAACAAACCAAAATAAACTAAACTAAAATAAATAAACCTAATAAACTAAACTAACCTAATAAATCTTTGCTACTTATACTATGTCTTTATAGTTAAAGATGTTTCTAGTTATCTAAGATTTTTTGATTCTATATGCTCAATTTTTATCTGTCATAAATTGTAAAAATTTGTGATTAGGTTGATGAAATTGAAAGAAGAAATGTTGAATCTAAATTATCTCTATTAAAACAAAATCCTAAACCATAAACCAAACTTGAGCCTAAACCTAAAACTAAACCCTACCCTAAACCCAAAACCCTAAATAAGGAACCTTGACTAAACCACTAAGACTAAAACCTAAATCCTAACCCTAAAACTAAATCCTAAACTCAACCCTAAACTAAACCCCAAACTAATCCCTAAGCTAAACTACCTTAAAACTACAAGACCTAACTACCACAATAATTAAACCTACTAAACTTAAAAATAAAATAAATAAAAAAAGATAAATTAATAAAATAAAATAAATAAACATAACTAAAAACAACATAAGCTAACCACAAAAAAATATAAAAATAAAACTAAACTAGATAAATAAATAAAAATTCTCTAAAATTCATAATAAAAAACTAACCTAATAAAAATAAAATAAAAATAAAATAAAATAAAACTATATAAAACCTAAACCTAAAAATAATCTAAATGTTTAAAAATATACTAAAACTACTAAACCTAAAAAATAAAATAAAATACTAAAAAATGACTAACTAAGATGTGACTCTACTTAAATCGTAACTAGACCCAAGAGTAAATAAATAAATAAAAAAAATTACCTACCTAGGCCACAAACTAAACCTGGGTTCTAGATCTACCTACCAAAACCCTGGCCTACCCTACCCCAACTATCAGCCCAGGTACCTCAATTAACCCTAGCCTAAATATGAATGAAAAAAAGTTAAAAAACCTAGGCTAACTAAATAAACCTAAAAATTAAAATAAATAAATAAAACTTTAAACAAAATATAATAAAAAAAAATAAAAAACATAAACTAAAACTTAAACTTAAAACCTAAAAACAAAATAAAAAAAAAACTAAATAAAATATAAATAAAACTAATAACTAAAAATTCTTAAAATAAGATAAAACTACCTAAATAAAATAAAATAAAATAAATAAACCTAAACCTAAAATAACCTTAAAATAATTAAAATAATATCTAAACCCTAAACTAAAAAAACCTAAACCTAAAATAAATAAAATAAAACTAAACCTTCTAAATTAAACTAAAATAAATAAAACCTAAACCTAAACTTAAAATAAAATAAACACCTAAACCTAAAGTAAAAAAAAAAAAAAATAAAAAACAAAATAAAAAAACCTAAACCTAAACTAAAAAAAATGAAAAGCTAAAAATAAACCTAAAAAAAAACTAAAACCTAAAAGAAAAATAAAATAAAACCTAAATAAACCTAAAATAAAATAAAACCTAAACCTAAAATAAATAAAATAAAACTAAATAAAAAATAAACTAAAACTAAACCTAAAATAAAATAAAATAAAAATAAACTAAAAATTAAAAACTAACCTAAACCTAAAATTAAACTAAAATCAAAACCTAAAATATAAAAATCAACTGATAAATAAACTAAACTAAATTAAAATAAACTAATAAATGGGAAAATAAATAAAATAAATTGACCTACCGGTTTAATTCCTTTCCCCTAATCCCTAAATCGTGAACCTAAACCTAAACCTACAACCCTAAACCCTAAACCCTAAACCCTAAACCCTAAAACCCTAAACCTTAAACTTAAACCCTTAATCCTAAAACCCTAAACCCTAAGCCCTAAACCATAAAACCTACAACCCTAAACCCTAAACCCTAAATCCCAAAGCCTAAACCCTAAACCCCAAACCCTAAACCCTAAACCCTAAAAACCTAAAAACCTAAACTTAAGCAAAATAAAAAAGATTTCGGCTATAAATGATTATCCTGAATTTCTCCAATATAGATAAAAATTGTATGAGCTTTATATGCCATAGTAATCTGCCTGTCTCAAGTTTCATAGAGATGCTAAAGGGCAGCTTTTTGTTCATGGAGAAATGAAGAATGAATCTACTTAAGTTAAGACACCTAAGTGTCCATTTGTGAGAAATAAAAGAACTCATCTCTAATCGATATTGTCTTCTCAACTACAGCTCTTTCAATTTAGCAGATATGTTGAGAGCTAAATCTTGCTTTAAAAGCTCTCTTTAGTAGGATTTCAATGCTTTGAGACTGCGCTCGAGATGTTGGTGAATTAGGGAGACTTGATGCTAAGTATTGAATGAGATTTTTACAATAGTGATTGATTTGACAAAAATCTCTTGATAAGTAGTGCATAACTAGAATAATTCAAACTCAATATCTCTATATAGGGATTTCCAAAACTATAGCTCTCCTACTTTGAGACTCAACGTGGCAACATAATGTAACAAATAATTCACTTAAAAACAAAAGCAAGAAAGCTCAAGTAAAACTCCTAAGTCAATGCTTAGAAAGAGGCGGCATAGTGTTATGAGAGATTTTGGACATCACAGATTTTTTGCTGACATCTAAAATATGATTTAAGAGAGATTTTGGATCCCAACATAGTATCTATCATCTTTTCTATTTTTCTTTTATTGGTAGAAGTGTTACTTCATTTAGATGTACTCATTTGAATTTGATTTAATGGTGGAAAGAATAATTCCTACATTTGATGACATTCTTTTAGGTGCAAGAATTTTTGATGTTATTTAAAATCTAAAGTTTGTTAAAAAGCCACATGCAAATTAATTTTATGTAGTGTCTCTTTTAAGTTTAGGGCTCAAGTCGATCTAAACCTAAACAACATTAGCATAATTATTACCTAATTTTAGAAGACAACAAGAATACTTCAAATTGTCATGTATTAATTTATAATTTTGGTTTTTGCTTTAGCAAGTAAAACTCTAATTGATCTTTGTAGATAAAGATAAGTATTTTTTACAATAATTCATTTCAACCATGTAATAACTTGTTCTAATCCCAATCTTTTGGGTTTCTACTTAGTAGATTTTTTGAAGTATGTTTTACTTTTATAAATCCCACCTTCAAGGCTCACCAAACCCTAAACCCTAAACCAACCTAAAACCTAACCCTAAACCTAAACTAAACTATAAACCTAAACTAAACCTAAACTATAAACTAAACCTAAACTATAAACCTAAACTTAAACCTAAACCCTAAACTAACCCTAAACCTAAACTTAAACTTAAAACTAAACTTAAACTCTAAACTAAACCTAAAACTTAAACCCTAAATTTAAACCTAACTAAACTAAACTCCTAAACTAAAAACTCTAAACCCTAACCTAATCTAAACTAAACTACCTTAAACCTTAAACTAAACCTAAACCTAAACCTTAATTAACCTTAAACTATACCTATACCTAAACTAAAAACCTAAACCTTAAACCTAACTAAATCCTAAACTAAACCCTAAAACTAAACTCCAAAGCCTAAACACTAAACCTAAACCTAAACCCTAAAACCCAAAACCTAAAAAACCCTAAATCAAACCCTAAACCCTAAACCCTAAACCCTAAACCCTAAATCCTAAAAACATAAATACCTAAACCTAAACTAAATAAAACCTAAAAATAAAATAAATAAAAAAACCTAAACATAAAAAAATAAAATAATAAAATAAAATAAAAACTTAAACTTAAACCTAAACATAAACATAAAAAAAATAAAATAAAATAAATAAAAACCTAAACTAAACTAAATAAAATAAAATAAACTTAAGAATAAAAAAACCTAAATAAAATAAAAACTAAATGTAAAATAAAAATAAAATAAAATAAAATAAAACCTAAATAAAAACTTAAACCTAAAAGTACAACTAAAAATAAAACCTAAAAATAAATAAAAAATAAAACCTAAACCCTAAACTAAAAAAATCTAAACCTAAAATAAAAATAAAATAAATATAAACCTAAACTAAAATAAATAAAACCTAAACCTAAACTAAACTAAACCTAAACCAAAACCTAAACTAAATAAAATAAAATAAACTAAAAATAAACCTAAACCTAAACTAAAAAAAATACCTCAAAATAAACCTAAAATAAAAACTTAAAACCTAAACCTAAAAAAATTAAAATAAAAACCTAAACTTAAACCTAAAAATAAAAACTAAAACCTAATCCTAAAAAATAAAATAAAAATAAAACTCAACTAAAAAATAAACCTAAACCTAAACATAAACATAAAAAAATAAACAAATAAAAAACCTAAAATAAATAAACTAAACTAAAGAAAAATAAAAATAAACTTAAATAAAAATAAAAATAAAAAATAAAATAAAATAAAATAAATAATAAATAAATAAATATATTAAAAAACAAAAACCTATTGATTTATTTAATTTTTTTTAAAAAAATTTAAACCCTAAACCATAAACCGTAACCTTAAACCCCAAACCATAAACCTAAATGTAAAGTAACTAAATAAATTTAAAAGTAAACCTAAACCCTAAAACCTAATAAACCTAAACCTAATCCTAAACCCTAAGAACAGAACCTTAACCAGAACATCACCATCAACCAGATCTGGAGGCTGAAGAGGCTATGGTTGTCATAGTGGTGGTGGGGATCCGGAGGTGAGATATGGAAGTGGTGGTTAGAGCAGAGGTTATGGTATGTGGTAATAGGGGAAATAGGGATGATGGATCCCAATTTGAGAGGTGGTTCGATGGGAACTAGAGAAATTGAAGAACCGATCGACCTACTACTTATGGAACTATGTCTTTACAATAGAGATAATTAGCTATCGGTTTTGATTTCTCTCATGCTCATTTTGTTTATGTCATCACTTGTGTCTTAGAAAACTTGGTGTGTTACTTGGTTGATGAAATTGAAATGAAGAAATGTTGAATCTGAATTTGTTCTTTGTTTTAAAAAAACCAAAAACCCTAAACCCTAAACTAAAACTTGAACATTAAACTGAAAACCTCAACCCTAAACTCTAAACCCTAAACCCTAAAAACCCTAAACCCTAAACCCTAAACCCTAAATTCAAACCCCACAACCAAAACCCTAAATCCTAAACCCTAAACTAACCCTAAACCCTAAAAAGCTAAAAACCTAAACCTAAACTAAATAAAACTTGAAAATAAAATAAATAAATAAACCTAAATGAAAATAACATAACAAAATAAAATAAAATAAAAACATAAACTAAACCTAAACCAAAAGAAAAAAAAACAAAACTAAAATAAAATAAATAAAAACCTAAACTAAACTAAAACGTAAGAAACCTAAATAAAAAAAAAAACTAAACCTGAAATAAAAAATTAAAAATAAAAACTAAATAAATACCTAAACCTAAAAATAAATATAAAATAAAACCTAAACCCTTAACTAAAAAAAACCTAACCCTAAAAAAATTAAATAAAACTAAACCTAAACTAAAATAAAATAAACTAAAATAAATAAAACCTAAATCTAAACCTAAAATAAATTAAACCTAAACCTAAACCTAAACAAAATAAACTAAAATAAACTAAAAATAAACCTAAACTTAAACTAAAATATAAAACCTAAAAATAAACCTAAAATAAAAACCTAAAACCTAGATAAATAAAATAAAATAAAAACTTATACTTAAACCTAAAAATAAAAAATAAAACTTAAACTTAAAAAAATAAAATAAAATAATACTAAATTAAAAAATAAACCTAAACCTAAACTTAACCTAAAATAAACTAAAATAAAAAAAAACTAAACTAAAATAAATAAACTAAACTTAATAAAAAATAAAATAAAATAAAGTAAAAAATAAAATAAACTAAATTAATAAAAAAATAAAATAAATAATAAATAAACCTAAACCTACTAGTTTACTTACTTTAAAAAAAAAATAAAACCCTAACCAACCTAAACCCTAAACCCCAAACTAAAACCTAAACCCTAAACCCAAAAACCCTAAAACCTAAACCCTAAACAGTAAATCGAAATCCTAAACCCTAAAACCCTAAACCCAAAACCCAAAACCCTAAAACCTAAACCCTAAAACATATAACCTTAAACCCTAACCTAAACCCTAAAACCCAAACCACAAACCCTAAATCCTAAACCCTAAACTAGCCTTAAATCCTAAACCCTAAAAACCCTAAACCCTAAAGCCTAAACTTTAAACCCTAAAACCTAAATTATCCCTAAAATAAAAAAATAAAATAAATAAAATAAAATAAAACTAAATAAAACCTAAAGCTAAAAAATATTCCTAAAATAAAATAAAAAATAAAACTAAACTATAAACTAAAACCTAAACCTAAAAAAAAATAAAATAAAATTAACATAAACCTAAACTATAATAAACTAAATTAAATAAATAAAGCCTAAACATAAACCTAAACTTAAACCTAAACTAAATATAATAAAATAAATAAAAAATAAACCTAACATAAACTAAAAATTATAACCTAAAATAAAACCTAAAATAAAAACCTAAAACCTAAACCTAAAAAAATAAAATAATAACATAAACCTAATCCTACAAATATAAAATAAAACCTAAACCAAAAAAATAAAATAAAAATAAAACTAAATAAAAAATAAACCTAAACCAACCTAAAAAAACTAAAATAAAACCAAAACTAAAATTAATAAGCCTAAATAAACTAAACTAAATAAAATAAAAATAAAATAAACTAAAATAAATTAAACAAACTAAATAAACCTAAACACGAGTATACTTAATTTAAAAAATAAAAATAAAAAATAAAAAATAAAAACAAATCAAAAAAACCCTAACCCTAATCCCTAAACCCTAAAATTAACCCTAAACCTAAACCCTAAACCCCAAACCTAAACCAACACCTAAACCTAAAAATTAAAAATAAAACTTAAACCTAAAAATAAAATAAAATAAAATAAACTAAAAAAAATAAACAAAACAAAAAAAACCTAAACCTAAAAAATAAAAATAAAAACATAAACTAAAATAAATAAACAAAATTAAATAAAAATAAAAAAAACCTAAACATAAATAATAATTAAATAATATGAAATAAATAAAAATAAACTAAATAAGCTAAAAAACTTAAACATACTGCTTTACTTAATTTTTTTCTTAAAAAACACCTAAACTCTAAACCCTAAAACTAACCTAAACTTACAACCCTAAACCCTAAACCATAAACTAACCCAATACCCTAAACCCTAAACCCTAAACCCCAAAAACCAAAAAACCTAAACTAAAAATAAAAAAAAAATAAATAATAAATAAAATAAACCTAAACCTAAATGACAAAAAAAAAAAACTAAACCTAAAATATAAAATAAACCTAAACCTAAAAAACCTAAACTAAAATAAATAAAACATAAACCTAAACCTAAAATAAACTAAACCTAAACCTAAACCTAAACTAAATTAAAAAAATAAAAAAAAAAACCTAAACCTAAACTAAAAATAAAACCTAAAAATAAACCTAAAATAAATAACTAAAACCTAAACCTAAAAAAACTAAAATAGAAACCTAAACCAAAACCTAAAAAAAACTAAAAAATAAAAAAATAAAATAAAAATAAAACTAAATTGAAAAGTAAACATAAACCTAAACCTAACTTAAAAAAATAAACTAAAATAAAACCCAAACTAAAATAAATAAACTAAACTAAAATAAAAATAAAAAATAAACCTAAATAAAAAATAAAATAAAATATAAAATAAATAAAAAAATAAACTAAATAATCTAAATAAACATATACCTATATGTTTAAATTTAAAACCTAAACCATAAATCCCTAAACACTAAACTAAATCCTAAAACCCTAAACTTAAACCTAAACCTAAACCTAAACCCTGACCTAAACCAACCCTAAACTAAACCCTAAACTTAAACTAAAAAACCTTAAACCTTAAACCTAAATAAACTAATGCTAAACCCTAAAACTAAACCCTATACTAAAACTAAAACCTAAAACCCTAAATTAAAACTAATCTTAAACTAAAACCATCCCTAAACCTTAAACTCAAACCCTAAACCTATACCTAAACTTAAACTTAAAATTTAAACCTAACTAAATCCTAAACTAAACCTTTAAACCTTAAACCCTAAACCTAAACCTAACTCTAAAACTATAAACTAAACCTAACCTAAATTTAACCTTAAACTATAAATCCAAAACTTAAACCTAAATAACTATAAACTTAAACCTAAACCTAAATCCTAAATACTAAACCCTAAACTCTAAAACCTAAATCCTAAACTAAACTAAACTAAATCTAAATAAACTTAAACCCCAAAAAAACCTAAACCCTAAATAAACCTAAACTAACCTCAACCATAAATCCTAAACCTAAACCCTAAACTAACCTCCTAACCCTAAATCCTAAAGCCTAAACCCTAAACCTAAAACTATACACTATGGTTTATTTTTCGACCTTATTATTTGTCGATTATTTATTTTCTAGTTACTTTTGGTTGTTCTTTCTCTCTTGGTTTTGCTCCTGCTTCTAAGAGGAGTTGTGTGACCTTAAGGCTTTTTATTTTTTAGTTGTAGCTTGGAGAACTATTTTCCTACGGCTATCTATCCTTTATTTAGTGCTATTCTAGATGGGTGTAATGTTGGATGCATCTAGATTGTTATATCTTATGAATATTGGGTGTGCCTCCTATGATACTGAGGTTCTATTTTTTCTTTATGTTCTAAACTGGAAGGTTGTAAACTACTGGTTGGATGTTTTTTGGACTTGGCTAATGATGAATCTATTAGGGTTCTTATTTGCAAATGTCTCTGGTTGTTGCATTATTTGTGATTCTAAAGGGATCTTACTTTTATTTGCGCTATATAGTTGTTTAAACTGGATTCTCATGTCCTTGGATTTGGATTGGTGGCTGCTATCTAGGACTTTCCTTGGGATTTTTTTAATGTTTATGATTGGATGACTCTTTCTGTCTTCCATTCTGATGGCTCTAAGTCTATTGATTTGAATCCTTGGCTTGGTCTTGCGGGTGAACGTCATGTTGGTCGCTTGGATTGGGTAATTATGGTTTGGTCAAAAGAGTATTTACTTTATTATAATATTCCTAATCTATTTGTGTCTATGTTTGGAATCGGCTACTTACATTCCCATTCTTCTTTTCTAGTTTCTACCTATTGGGATTTTCATTTCTGGACTAAGGTTGAACTTCTTCCTTCCCTGTTTTGATGGTTTTACTTCCTAACATTCTTGATGTTAGTCTTACTATTCTATGGATTATTATTTTTTTTGTATGTTCATTTAATGAATGTCCTTATCAACTAAAGTTGTCATTTTTTTTCTATATTTGGTCTCTGTAGTCCTTTTTCCTATATTGAGGTTTGCTCCTGTGCAAAGGTTAGCAATTTGGTGGTGGCTTTGGTGGTGCTCCTCTGTTTTAATGCTTTCGGTGTTAGCTCTTTATCTACTTTTCTGAGTTTAACATATGGACCTGGTGTTTTGTGGTTATATTTACTATTTATTTTATGCTGTTTGTGCGATGATTTCATTAGATAATGCTACAAGAGGTATGGCAATGATGGCATTGATGTTTCCACTCCTTTCTTTTGGTAAAAAGTTATATGTAATTGTAATTCATGAAGTTATGCTTATTTGCTCTAAGACGATTATAATTTTCTAGCCTTTCTTTTCATCTTTTTACTTTTTTCTGGTCTTGTATTTTATGCTTAATTAACTATTTCATTATTTACAACCTTAAACCCTAAACCCTAAACTAACCCTAAATCCTAAATCCTAAACTCTAAACCATAAACTAACCCCAAACCCTAAAAAACCCTAAAGCCTACACCTTAAACCATAAACCAACCCTAAACCCTAAAACCCTAAATCATAAAACCTACACACTAAGCCCTAAACCCAAATGCTAAACCATAAAACCCAAAACCCTAAAATCCTAAATCCTAAACTCTAAACCCTAAACCCGGAACCCTAAACCCAAAATCCTAAAAAACTAAAAACCTAATCCTAAATTAAATAAAACCTGAAAATAAAATAAATACAAAAACCTAAACCTAAATAAAATAAAATAATAAAATAAAATAAAAAGTTAAACTTAAACCTAAACCTAAAAAAATAAAATAAAATAAAATAATAAAAAAATTAAAAAATTAAAATAAAATAAATAAACACCTAAACTAAACTAAAAAAATAAAATAAACCTAAGAATAAAAAACTAAATATAATAAAACTAAATGTAAAATAAAAAATAAAATAAAAAAACTAAATAAAAACCTAAACCTAAAAAATAAAACTAAAAATAAAACCTAAAAATAAATAAAACATAAAACCTGAACACTAAACTAAAAAATAAACTTAAACCTAAAATAAAAATAAAATAAATCCAAACCTAAACTAAAATAAACAAAACTAAAATACATAAACCTAAACCTAAACCTAAACCTAAACTAAATAAAATAAATTAAATTAAAAATAAACCTAAACCTAAACTAAAAAATAAAACCTCAAAATAAACCTAAAATAAAATCTTAAAACCTAAACCAAAATAAAAATAAAATAAAAACATAAACCTAAACCTAAATAAAAAATAAAACCTAATCCTAAAAAATAAAATAAAAATAAAATTCAACTAAAAAATAAACCTAAACATAAACTTAAACCTTAAAAATAAATTAAAATAAAAAACCTAAGCTAAAATAAATAAACCTACAATAAATAAACTAAACTAAATAAAAATAAAAAATAAACCTAAATAAAAATAAAAATAATGTAAACTAAAATAAATAAAAAATAAATTAAATATACTAAATAAACCTCGAGCTATTGATTTATTTAATTTTTTTTAAAAACTTTAAATCCTGAACCCTAACCCTAAGCCCTAAACCATAAACCATAACCCTAAACCCTAGCCCTAAATCCCAAACCCTAAACCTAAAGGTAAAGTAACTAAATAAATTAAAAAATAAACCTAAACCATAAAACCTAGTAAACCTAAACCTAATCCTAAACCCTAAGAATGGGTAGAACCTTGACAACAGGAACATCACCAACTGGCTGGAGATCTAGTGGTGGAGGCAAAGTGAGGCTGCGGTTGTCATGGTGGTGGTGGATCTAGAGGTGATGGTGAGGAGAAGGAGGTTACCGTGGTGGCTGAGGGAGAAATAGGGATATGATGGTGATCGCTACTGAGGTCTGGTGGTTCTGATGGGTACCGAGAAATCAAGAACGATCCATCCATCTGCACTTATGGAACTGTGTCATTATAGTAGAGATAATTCTAGTTATCTAAGGTTTTTGATTTCCTCTATGCATGCTCATTTTTTATCTATGTCTCTTATGTCTTAGAAAACTTGGTGTGTTTGGTTGATGAAATTGAAAAGAAGAAATTAAATCTAAATTTATTCTCTATTATATAAAGAAAAAAACCAAAAATCCTAAACCCTAAACTAAAACTTGAACCTTAAACCTAAAACCTCAACCCTAAACCCTAAACCCTAAACCCTAAACCCTAAACCCTAAAAACCCTAAACACTAAACCCTAAACCCGATAACCCTAAACCCTAAACCCTAAACTGTAAACCCAAAAACTTAAACCCTAAACCTTAAACACTAAACCCTACACCTAAACCCTAAACCCTAAACCCTAAAAAGCTAAAAACCTGAACCTAAACTAAATAAAACCTAAAAACAAAATAAATAAGAAAACCTAAATCAAAATAAAATAATATAATAAAATAAATTAAAACATAAACTAAAATCAAAACCTAAACCTAAACCAAAAAGAAGAAAACTAAACTAAAATAAAATAAATAAAAAACCTAAACAAAATTAAAAATAAAACCTAAATAAAATAAAACTAAACCTAAAATAAAATAAAATAAAATAAAAACTAAATAAATACCTAAACCTAAAAAATAAACCTAAATAATAAATATAAAATAAAAACTAAACCCTTAACTAAAAAAAACTAACCCTAAAATAAAATTTAAATAAAACTAAACCTAAACTAAAAAAAACTAAACTATAATAAATAAAACCTAAGCCTAAAATAAACTAAACCTAAACCTAAACCTAAACTAAATAAAATAAAATAAACTAAAAAATACACCTAAACCTAAACTTAAAAAATAAAACCTAAAACCCTAAAATAAAACCTAAAACCTAAACCTAAAAAAAAATAAAATAAAACCTAAAACTAAACCTTAAAAAAATAAAACATAAACTTAAAAAATAAAATAAAAATAATACAAAATAAAAAAATTAACATAAACTTAAACTTAAACCTAATAAAGAAACTAAAATAAATAAACTAAAATAAATAAACTAAACTTAATAAAAATAAACTAAACCAGTAGAAAATAAAAAAAATAAAATAAATAAACTAAATAAACCTAAACCTACTAATTTCTAACTTTAAAAAAAATTAAAAAATAAAAAATAAAAAAACCCTAATCCTAATCCCTAAACCCTAAATCTTAAACCTGCAACAACCTTAAACCCCCAAACCCTAAAATCTTAAACCCTAACCCTAAACTTAAACCCTAAAACCTAAACCCTAAACCCTAAAACCTATAAACTTAAACCATAAACCCTAAACCACAAACCCTAAACCCTAAACCTTAAACCCTAAACCCTAACCTTAGCTCTAAACCTAAACTCAAACCTAACCCTAAACCTAAAACCCTAAAGCCTAAACCCTAAACCTTAAACCCTAAACCCTAAAAAAACTCTAAACCCTAAGCTAACCTTAAACCCTAAACCTAAACCCTAAACCCTAAAACCCTAACCCTAAACCCTAAACCCTAAACCATAAAACCCTAAACCCTAAAACCCTAAACCCTAAACCTAAACCCTAAACCCTAAAAATCTAAAAACCTAAACCTAAAAGAAAACATAAAATGAAAATAAAACCTAAACCTAAAATATAAAATTAAAATAAAATAAACTTAGAATAAACATAAACTAAACCTAAAGCTAAAATAAATTAAATAATAAACATAAAGTAAAATAAATAAACTAAACAAAATAAAAATAAAATAAAAAATAAAATAAACTAAAAAATAAACTAAATAAACTTAAACCTAATGGTTTACTAAATTTTAAAAAAAATCCTAAACCCTAAACCCTAAACCTACAACCATAAACCCTAAACCCTCAAAAACCCTAAAACCATAAGCTAAGCCTAAACTAAAAACCTTAAACACTAAACCCTAAACCCTTAATCTTTAACCCTAACCCTAACCTTAAACCCTAAACCCTAAAACCTTAAACCTTAAACCCTAGCTAACTCTAAACCCTAAAAACCCTAAACACTAAAGCCTAAACCCTAAACCCTAAACCCTAATCTAACTTTAAACCCTAAGCTAACCCTAAACTATAAAGCCTAAACACTAAACCCTAAACCCTAAACCTTAAAACCCTAAACCCTAAACCCTAAATCATAAAACTATAACCTTAGACCCTAAACCCCAAACCCTAAACCCTAAAAACCTGAAAACCTAAACCTAAACTAAATAAAACCTAAAATTAAAATAAATAAAAAAACCTAAACCTAAATAAAATATGAAAATAAAATAAAAAAACCAAAAAACTAAAACCTAAACCAAAACCTAAAAATAAAATAAAATAAAAGAATAAAAATAAACTAAAATAAAATAAATAAAAACCTAAACTAAACTAAAAAAACAAACCTAAGATTAAAACCTAAATAAAATAAATACTAAAGATAAAATAAAAATAAAATAAACCAAAAATAAATAAATTAAAAACTAAGTAAAATCCCAAACCAAAAAAATATACCAAAAAATAAAACATAAACTATAAACTAAAAAAACATTAAACATAAAAAAAAATAAGCAACATAAAATAAACCTAAACCTAAACTAAAATAAACTAAATTAATAAAATAAAACCTAAACCTAAACCTAAAATAAACTAAACCTAAACCTAAACCTAAACTAAGTAAAATTAAATAAACTAAAAATAAACATAAACCTAACCTAAAAAAATAAAACCAAAACTAAACCTAAAATAAAAACCTAAAACCTAAACCTAAAAAAATAAAATAAAAACCTAAACCTAATCCTAAAAACAAATCTAAACCTAAAAAATAAAATTAAAATAAAGCTAAATAAAAATTCAACCTAAACCTAAACCTGAACCTAAAAAATAAACTAAAATGAAAAACCTAAAATAAAATAAATAATCCTAAAATAAATAAACTAAATTAATAAAAATAAGAAATAAAATAAATAAAAATAAATAAAAAATAAACTAAATAAACCTAAACCTATTAGTATACTTAATTTTAAAAAAATTAAAAAAAACCCTAACCCTAAGCCCTAAACCATAAAACTAACCCTAAACCTAAACCCTAAACCCCAAACCTAAACCTAAACCTAAACCTAAAAAGAAAAAATAAAACCTAAACCTAAAAAATAAAATAAAAATAAAACTAAACTAAAAAATAAACATAAATAAAACCTAAACTTAGAAAATAAACTAAAATAAAAATCCTAAACTAAAATAAATAAACCTAAAATAAATAAACCAAACTAAATAAAAATAAAAAACCTAATAAAAAATAAAATAATCAAAATTAAATATAAAATAAGCTAAATAAACTAAATAAACCTAAACCTACTGGTTTACTTAAATTTTTTTAAAAAAACACCCTAAATCCTAAACCCTAAACTTAAACTAGAAACCCCAAAAATATCCCTAAACCCTAAACTTACAACCCTAAACCCTAAACCTAAACTAAACTAACCCTATACCCTAAACCTTAAACCCTAAACCCTAAACCCTAAAAACATTAAAACCTAAATCTAAACTAAATAAAACCTAAAAATAAAATAAATAAATAAACTTAAACCTAAATAAAATAAAATAAAATAAAATAAAAACCTAAACCCTAAACTAAAATAAACCTAAACCTAAAATAAATAAAATAAAAAAAACCTAAACCTAAACTAAACAAAATAAAACCTAAACCTAAACCTAAAATAAACTAAACCTAAACCTAATCTTAAGCTAAATAAAATAAATAAATAAAACCTAACCTAAACTAAAAATAAAACCTAAAAATCAAACTTAATTAACATGCTAATATTTGATTTAATTACATTTCTTAAATTATCCAACAAAATTAACTTAATTACATTTCCTTAAATTAAATCAATTCACTAATGGGTTTAAAATGACAAGTTAATAATTTCTCTTCTCTGGTTTAAATCAAATCAAATCCAAAACTTAATTAATAAAGAAGCTTTGGTTTGACTTAAATAATCTTATTTGATTTGATTTTTTTTTAAAAAACTAGTTTGGTTGAATGAATCACATGCTAATATTTGATTGTTCTCTTTCCAATCATGTTAAATTCCGCATGTCACTTGAATTCATGCATCCATCTTTTCAAAATCAAGTAAAATAATATGGATTTTCTTTATGTAACACTAAAGCTTGCATGTGTTGATTTAATTTAATATATGCATTATTATAACTATACAAATGTATTTATCAAAAGCTAATAAATGAATAATAATATGTGTTATGATGGTTATAAATACATAAGAAATGCATGTGCTTATAGCTTAAGTGTATGAATGTTGAGTTCCCTTTCCACTATTAATGTGTTGATTTATATAAGATTGAATGTTAATGGGTATGTACTCTGGACATCCCGGGAACATGAGGCTTTAGCTTGCCCCAAGGAGGTCATTTGATTACCTCATTTCTCTAGTTTAATAATGGCATGTACCTATTTGATTTCATTCTTATGTATTTCAACATTAGAATTTGATAGGTTTAAATCAGATATATAAATGATTCAATCAAAAAAATATACAATCTTTGCATGATTTTCTTTCCTCATTCATGTATGCATCCATGTGTATCAAGAAAAGCAAGTATGTAGTCCGGACATCTCAAGAATACAAGGCTTTTAGTTAGCCCCAAGGAGGTCATTTGATTACCTCACTTGGTTTAACAATGAAACATACTTTCCTATATCTTTGTACATGTATATGTATATGTGATTAGTAAATAAAATCCCATTTTACATAAAATTGTATGCATTCTTAATTGGCTAAGTGGTTGAATTATATATAATTTTATAGCTTACTTATGTTTATATACAAATTTACATATATTTGAATTAAAATGGGTATATAGTCTAGACATCCCGAGAATAAGCTTTTAGTTCCAAGGAGGTCATTTGATCACCTCACTTCCTTAGTTTAACAATGCCACATGCCTATTTAATTTCATTCTTTCATCCTTTTGTATAGAAGTGGATAAAGTTTTAAATTAATATGTTTAAATAATTTAATCAAATAAAATATAAATTCTAAACATACACATACATTCATCATTTAAGTGTGCTAAAAATATTGCATGTATAGATACAATTAGATTAAATCATATGCATGTTACATGTGATGGAAAGGAATGATTTAATATATGTCATGTAGTAGTAATTAAATTAATCTTAAGACGCCTTTCATTTTGAATAGGATTATTTAAAGTGAACATAAACTTAGGATTTATTAAATCATTTAAAAGCCATTTGTTAATAAAAACTAAATTGAATTAATATACTTTAGAAAGTGAATTAAGGTAGAGATGAAAGAGGAAAATCCTCTTTTACTCTCTCTATAACACTTAGTTGCTAAGTGTAATCAAATGAAACAAAAGAAAACACAAATTAAAATTCTTAAATCAAAATAAACTACTTCAAGTGAAATCAACCTTTCATGTTAAATTGAATCCTTCCACACTTAGAAAATACAACACTAATGCGACAAGATGAAACACACAAGCCTATAAACATTAGAATTAAGTCACCACTTATAGCTCTAAGTTAGATGGTGTATGATGTGATGTGTGTTTTGTTTTATGATGACTATTTTAGATTGGATGTTAGGGTATGCTTTGTAGACTGGATGATAGGCCAATATTATCTTAATCATGTTTTCTTTATTGGATTATGCTTAAGGGGTCTTAAAAATAAATTGTTTAAATCCTTAAGCATAATCCAAGTTAGATTGGGCTTAGTTACCATGTGTTAAAAGTCCAAATTATAAATATAATTTCTTGGGATTATATGTATATTTAGTTAACCTTTATTTTGTAGGTGTAGTTAGAATTTCTTTTCCCACATAAATGTAACTTTTATAATAGGAACTATGATTACTGCTATCGCATTAGGATGAGCATAGAAGGCTTTGTCTGAGTGCCCTATGATGCCTTTGAAGCAAGCACCATCCAATCAAAGAAGGAACCAAATTAAAATGGAGATACAAAGAAAGAAGGCCCCATAGCAATTTAATACAATTATATATTCTTTCATACTGGTTGTATATGGATAGAGCTTCCATTTATTTTCTCTAAAAAAATCCACCATCCTTTTATTCTTTTATGATAGTTTATATAATTGTTTGATGTTATGTTTACATTATGCATTAGGATGGCATGCTTTTCATAGTTTCTTAAATGCTTGATGCTTTAATGTGTGGATTGGATACAATTAAGCTCTTAGAATAAAAATAACTTTTTTATTGAACAAATCACTCATAACTAAATTTTAAACAACTCATAACCTCATTATAAAGCCTAAGAGCTAAATAAGATAATTAAAAGATTTAGCAACCGCTTAGCTATATGGTCCTATGTTTCACATCATGCATGCATATTCTTTCTCTCTTGAATATGAAGGATCTCCATCATCGCACCATAAAGGAATGCTTGACCTATGAGGGAATCCATTATGGTGGAGAACACCTTCTTCTAATTGATTTGACCAATAACCTATTTCATCATGCATTAAAAAAATCCTAAAGCCTCTACAAAATGATGTGTCTAAAATGAAATAAAATTTGAAAAGATTTTGCATCTATAGATTAAGTCATATACTCATACCACTCATGCTCTAGTCTCATAGGGAGTGTGTTTAGGACTTAAACCTTAAACCTTAAACCCTTAAAAATCCTAAACCCTAAATCAAAAACCTAAACCCTAAACCCTAAAGGCATAAACCATAAAACCCTAAACGCTAAATCCAAAACCCTAAATCGTAAACCCTAAACCCCAAACTTCAAACCCTAAACCCTAAACTCTAATCTCTAAACCCGAAAAACCTAAACCTAAACTAAATAAACCTAAAATCAAATAATAAATAATAAACCTAAACCTAAATAAATAAAAAGACCTAAACAAAACCTAACCTAAACCAAAAATAACCCTAAACCTAAAAATAAATTTCTAAAAATAAAAACTAAAAAATAAAATAAAATAAATAAAAGCTAACCGAAATAAAATAAACTTAAAATAAAACTTTAATAAAATAAAAATTAAATGAAAAAACTTAACTTTAACCTAAATAAAATAAAATTAAATAAAACCTTAACCTAAATAAAATAAAAATATAATAAAATAAAAACTTTAACTAAAATTAAACCTAAATATAAAATAAAAGAAAAATTAAAACAAACCAATAAAATAAATAAAACCTAAACTAAACTAAAAATAAAATAAACATAAAACAGAAAACCTAAATAAAATCAAACCTAAATAAAATAAAATAGAATAAAATAAAACTAAATAAAACCTAAACTAAATAATAAATAAACCTAAACCTAAACCTAAACTAAAATAAATAAATAAACCTAAACCCAAAAAAACCAAACCTAAACCATAAACTAAATAAAATAAAATAAACTAAAATTCAAACCTAAACTAAAAAAACCTAAAATAAACCTTAAATAAAACTTAAAACCTAAAAAATAAAATAAAAACATAAACCTAAACCTAAATAAACCTAACCCCTAAACTACAATAAATAATAAACCTAAACCCAAAAAACAAAAAAAACTAAACTAAAATGAAACATAAACCTAAACTAAACCTGAAAATAATCTAAAATAAAACCTAAAATAAAATAAATTAACATAAAATAATAAACTAAATTAAATAAAAAATGAAATAAACCTAAATAAAATATAAAATAAACTAAATAAACCTAAACCTATCGCTTAATTTAAAAAAACCCAAACTAAACCTACTAAATCCTAAACCTTAAACCCAAATAAAAGAAATGAACCTACAACCCTAAGTAAAACCCTAAACTAAACAAAACCCTAAACCCTAAATCTAATACCTAAACATTAAACCTAAACAAAACCCTAAACCTAAACCTAAAACCTAAACCCTAAACCCCAAACCCTAATCAACCCTAATAGGGGTGTCAAAAATCCCAACACGAACTCTATGAACCCAAATTAAAAATGGGTTTGAGTTGATGAATAATTTTCAAGTCGTCAAGAAGAAATTGACCCATTTGATTTTGGGTTCCTAACCATAACTAGATATTGAATCAATTTTGACCCGCCAACTCAAATTTGACTCGAAATTGACTCGAGAACCTAAAACCCAATTTTTACACATGAACCTGATTTTGACTCGATTTTAAATTTATATATATATATATATATATATATATATCATTCGGGATGTGTCATTTTAATTATTGAAGTCAGTCAGCTGGTTGAAGTTTTTGACTAGTTTAATAAACGGTGAATGTCAAGAGATTGGTCAAAATTGGGTCGATTAAAATTGACAATCAATTGACACCACTACAAGCTAACCCTAAACCCGCCTAAAAACAAAAAACTAAATAATAATAATAAAACTAATAATAAAATAATAAATAATAATATTTAATTAAAACTAATAAAATTAACTAAATAAATAATTATAAAACTAATAATAGATAAAACTAAAATTAATAAAAAATAACCAAAACTACTAATAATAATTAAAACCTAACAAACTAACTAAAACCATTAAACCTTAATAAATAAACTAAACTGATTAATAAAGTAATAATAATAATAATAATAATAATAATGATAATAATAATAATAATAATAGTAATAGTAATAATAATAATAATAAACTAAAAAAATAAACCTAAACTAATAAACCAAATAAATAAAACCCAATAATAACTAAACTAAAAACTAAAATTAAACAAAACTAAAAACCTAAACAAATAGAATAAACTAAAACTGAACCCAAACACTTAATAAAAACTAACTAAACTAAGAATAGCTAATAAAATAATAAACTAAAAACTATTAAAATAAAACTAATAAAACTCAAAACTAAAAATAAACCCTAAACTAATAACTAAACCATAATAACCCTAATAAACCCAAATAAACATTAAACCTAAATCCAAATAAACCACAAAACAAAAAACTAATAACTAAACAATAAAAAATAAATAAACTAAACTAATAAAACTAAACCTTAAAAAAGCTAATAACTAACTAATAAACCTAAAACTAAAACATAATAACAATAACTTAAACTAACTAAACAAAACCCTAAATCCTTCTTAAAAACCCTAAACCCTAAACCTAAATCCTAAACCTTAAACCCTAAACCTCAAACCCAAACACTAAACGCTAAACTTAAACCTAAACCCTAAACCTAAACCTTAAAACCTAAACTAAATAAACCTAAAAAAATAAAATAAATAAATAAACCTAAACCCAAATAAAATAAAATAATAAAATAAAATAAAACCTAAACTAAAACCTAAACCTAATCCTAAAATAAAACAAAAATAAAATAAAACTAAACATAAAATAAAAAATAAAATAAACCTAAAATAAAATAAAATAAAAAACTAAATATAAACCTAAACTAAAATAAACAAAAAAATAAAACCTAAACCCTACACTAAAAAAACATTAACCTAAAAAAAAATAAATTAAATAAATTAAATAAATCTAAACCTAAATTAAAGTAAATTAAACTAAAATAAATAAAACTCAAACCTAAACCTAAATTAAACAAAACCAAATACTAAACTAAATAAAATGAAAAATTAATAAACCTAAACTAAACTAAAAATAAACCTAAAATAAACCTAAAATAAAACCTAAAATCTAAACCTAAATAAAATAAAATAAAACCCTAAATCTAAACCTAAAAATAAAAAATAAAACCTAAACTCAAAAATAAAATAAAAATAAAAGTCAACTAAAAATTAAACCTAAACCTAAAAAATAAATAAAAATAAAAAACATAAACTAAATTAAATAAACCTAAAATAAATAAACTAAACTAAATCAAAATAAAAAGATAAACCTAAATAAAAAAATAAAGTAAAGTAAAATAAATCAAAGGTAAACTAAATTACTAAATAAATAAACCTACTACTTAATTAAAAAAATCTTAAACCCTAAATCCTAAACCTAAACCTAAACCCTAAACCCAAAACCTAAAAATAAACCTAAACCCTAAACCCTAAACCCTAAATCTTATATAAAAAAAATTTAAAAAAATTAACCTAAATCAAAACTAAAAACCTAAACTAAACCTAACCTAAACCTACTAAACCCTAACCTAAACCTAAAACCCTCAATCCCAAACACTCCTAAACCCTAAACCTAAACCCTAAACCCTAAAACCATAAACCTAAAACCCAAACTAATAAACCCTAAGCCTAAACCCTAAAACCAAAATAAACCTAAACCCTAAACCTTTAAACCTAAACCTTATACCCTAAACACTAAACACAAAAACCTTAAACCCTAAACCTTAAACCCAACCCTAAACCCTTAAAACCAACAACCTAAAACCTAGATAATGAACCACAAACCCTAAACCCTAAACCATAAAAACCTAAAAATCTAAGCCTAAACTAAATAAAACCTAAAATAAAATAAAATATAAACATAAACAAATAAAATAATAAAATAATAAAACCTAAACTAAAACCTAAACCTAAATAGAAATTAAATAAAAATAAAAACTAAACTATAATAAATTAATAAAAACCTAAATAAAACCCTAAACCCTAAAACCCAAAACACTAAAACCCTAAACCATAAACCCTAAATCTTAAACCCTAAATCATAAATCATAAACCCTAAATTTAAACCCAAAATCTTAAACCTTAAACCCTAAACCCTAAAACCAACAACCCTAAAACCTAAATAATGAACCCCAAACCCTAAACCCTAAACCATAAAAACCTAAAAACCTAAACCTAAACTAAATAAAACCTAAAAATAAAATAATTAAAAGAACATAAACATAAATAAAAGAACATAAACATAAATAAAATAAAATAATAAAATAGAATAAAAACCTAAACCTAAATAGAAATTAAATAAAAATAAAAACTAAACAATAATAAAATTAATAAAATCCTAAACAAAAAAAAATAAAACCCAAAAAAAACACTAAAACCCTAAATCCTAAATCTAAACCCTAAAAAACCCAAACCTAAACCTAAACCTAAACCTAAAACCCAAAACTAAATCCTAAAAACCATAAAACCTAAAACTTAAACCCTAAACACTAAACCCTAAACCATAAACCTAAACCCTAAACCCTAAAAGCATTAACCCTAAACCCTAAACCCTAAAACCCTAAACCCTAAACCCTAAACCATAACCCTAAACCCTAAACCCTAAAACCTTAAACCTTAAACCCTAAGCCCTAAATCAAAAACCCTAAAAACTTAAAATAAACCATAAAAAAATAAAATAAACCTAAAAATAAAATAAAATAAATTAAAAAATAAAACTAAAATAAAATAAAATTAGTAAAAATAAAACTAAACTAAAAATAAAATAATCCTAAAGATAAAAAAAACCTAAATAAAATAAAACCCAAATGAAAAATAAAACAAAATAAACCTAAAATAAAATAAAAAACTAACTAAAACCTAAACCAAATAATAAATTAAAACTTAAAAATAAATAAAAATATAAAACTTAAACCCTAAACTAAAAAAAAAACCTAAACCTAAAATAAATAAAATAAAATAAACCTAAACTTAAACTAAAATAAATAAAACCTAAACTTATCCTAAAATAAATAGAATTTTAACCCTAAACTAAATAAAATAAAACTTAAAAATAAACCTAAAATAAAAACCTGAAACCTAAACCTAAAAAAATAAAATAAAAACCTAAAGCTAAACCTAAAAATAAAAAATAAATCTTAAACCTAAAAATTAAAATAAAATAAAAACTAAACTAAAAAATAAAAATAAACCTTAACCTAAACCTAAAAAATAAACTATAATAAAAAAAACCTCAACTAAAATAAATAAACCAAACAAAATAAAATTAAAAAATTAACCTAAATAAAAAATAAACTGAAATAAATAAAAAATAAACTAAATAAACTTATACCTACTAGTTTACTTAATTAGTCAAAATCCCTAAACCCTATAGCCTAAACCCTAAATCCTAAACCCTACACCCTAAACCAAACCATAAACCCTAAACCTAAACCGAGAACCTTAAATGCTAAACCCTAAACCCTAAACCCTAACCCTAACCCCAACCATTAAACCCTAAACCCTGAACCCTAAAATCGTAAACCATAAAGTCTAAACTAACCATAAACCATTAACCCCAAAACCCTAAAGACAAACCAAAACCTAAACCCTAAAACCAAAACCTAAAACCCTAAAACTCCAAAACCCTAAAGCCTGAAAACCTAAAAACATAATCCTAAACTAAATAAAACCTGAAAATAAAATTAATAAAAGAACTTAAAGCTAAATAAAAGAGAAAAATTAAATAAAATAAAAATCTAAATGAAAACATAAACCTAAACCTAAAAATAAAATAAAATAATAAAAATGAAAAAACTAAATTAAAATAAATAAAAAACTAATCTAAACTAAAAAAATAAAATAAACTTAAGAATTAAAAACCACAATAAAAAAAAACTAAGCATAAATTAAAATAAAATAAACCTAAAATAAAACAAATAA
Organism: Cymbidium sinense; assembly: GCA_021442155.1. Lineage (NCBI taxonomy): Eukaryota > Viridiplantae > Streptophyta > Magnoliopsida > Asparagales > Orchidaceae > Cymbidium > Cymbidium sinense. The sequence goes on from CM038215.1 coordinate 188,559,828, forward strand.
AAATTAAATAAAATGCTAAACCTAAAAAACTAAACTTAAAAAAAACTTAAAAAAAATAAATAAAAATTAAAACCTAAACCCTAAACAAAAAAAAAACTAAACCTAAAATAAAAATAAAATAAACCTAAACCTAAACTAAAATTAACTAAACTTAAACAAAATAAAATAAAAAAACTATAAACCCTAAATTCTAAACCCTGAACCTTAAACTAAATAAAACCTAAACCTACAACCCTAAACATTAAACACTAAACCCTAACCCTAAACCTAAACCAAAAGCATAAACCTAAACCCTAAACCCTAAATCCTAAACCCTAAACACTAAACCCCATATTATAAACCTAAACCAAAGTAACTAAATGAATTAAAAATAAACCTAAACCCTAAACCCACAAAACTAAACCTAAACCTAATTCCTAAGAATGGGCGTAACCTTGATACAAACATCACCAACCTGTAGATCTGGAGGTGAAGGAGGTAGTTATCATAGTGGTGGGGATCTAGAGGTGATGGTGGGAGGTGGTCCTGGAGTAGTGGTTGTTATGTACTTGGGGGAGGTTACAACTGGTGGTGGCTGAGGGAGATTATGATCGTGATCCCACTACCGTGGTGGGTCTAATGGGAACTATAGAAACTAAAGAATAATCATTCGACTGCCTACTAAACCCCTTTGCTTGAGACTTCTAAAGGGTTTTGATTTGCTCTATGCGTAATTTTTTTATCTATGTCATCACTTGTGTCTTAGAAAAGTTGGTGTGTTACTTGGTTAATGAAATCAAAAAGAAGAAATGTTGAATCTAAATTTGTTCTCTCTTAAAAAAAACCAAAAACCCTAGACACTAAACTAAAAGCAAAACCCTAAACTAAAAAAAAAACCTAAACCTAAAATAAAAATTAATTAAACCTAAACCTACACTAAAATAAATAAAACCTAAACCTAAACCTAAACCAAAATTAGATAAAATAACATATACTAAAAATAAAGCTAAACCTAAACTAAAAAATAAAACTAAAAAATAAACCTAAAATAAAAACCTAAAACCAAAAGCTAAAAAAAAATAAAAAAAACATAAATATAAACCTAAAAGTAAAAAATAAAACTTAAACCTAAAAAATAAAATAAAAATAAAACTAAACTAAAAAATAAACATAAACCTAAACCTAAACATAATAAATAAACAAAAATAAAAACCTAGACTAAATTAAATAAACATAAAATAAATAAACTAAACTAAATAAAAAATAACCTAAATAAATATAATAAAATAAATTAAATTAAATTAAATGAAAATAAAAAATAAATTAAATAAACTTAAACCTAAAAACTAATTTTTTAAAACATCATTAACCTAAATGCTAAACCTAAATCCTAAACACTAAACCCTAAACCCTAAACCTAAACCCTAAAACTAAGCCTAAACCCTAAACAAATTTACAACCCTAAACCCTAAACACTAAAAAAACCTTATACCTAAACCCTAAACCCTAAACCTAAATAAAATAAAAATAAAACTCAAACCCTAAACCCTAAACCTAAACAAACCCTAAACCTAAACCATAATTAAACCTAAACTAAACCTAAACTAAATCATAAACCCCAAACCCAAAAACCTTAAACCCTAATCCCTAAACCCCAAACCCTAAACCCTAAACCCCAAACCCTAAAACCTAAAAACCAAAAAGCCTAAACCTAAACTAAATAAAACCTAAAAATAAAATAAATAAAAAAAATAAACCTAAATAAAATAAAAACCTAAACTAAAACCTAAACCTAAACATAAACATAAACATAAACGTAAAATAAAATAAAATAAAAAAAAATAAAACTAAACAAAATAAATAAAGAAAACCTAAACTAAACTAAAATAAACTAAAAAAAAAAGAAAACCTAAATAAATAAACCCAAACATAAAGAAAAATAAATCTAAAATAAAATAAAAACTAAACAAAATAAAAAACTAAACCTAAATAGAAAACCTAAAAATAAATTAAAAAATAAAACCTAAACCCTAAAATAAAAAAAAAACTTAAACCTAAAATAAACAAAATCAAATAAACTTAAACCTAAACTGAAATAAATAAAATCTAAACCTAAAATAAACTAAACCTAAACCCTAAACTAAATAAAATAAAATAAACTAAAAATAAACATAATCCTAAACTAAAAAATAAAACCTAAAAATAAAAGTAAAATAAAAACCTAAAACCTAAACCTAAAAAAAAAATAAAACCATAAACATAGACATAAAAATAAAATAATAAAACCTAAACTTAAAAAATAAAATATAAATAAAACTAAATTAACCTTAATAAAAATAAAAAATAAACCTAAATAAAAATAAGAAGTAAAATAAATAAACAATAAACTAAATAAACCTAAACCTACATGTGTACTTAATCTAAAAAGAAACCCTAAAACTAACCCTAAAATCAAAATCTTAAAATTATAACCCTAAACCCTAAACCTAAACCCAAAGACTTAAACCCTAAGACCTAAATGCTAAGCCCTAAACCCTAAACCCTAAACCTTGAACCCTAACCCTAACCCTAAACCTGAAATCCTAAACCCTACACCCTAAAACCCTAAACCCTAATCTCTAAACTAACCCTAAACCCTAAAACCTAAAACCTAAAAATAAACCTAAACCTATACTAAAAATAAAACCTAAAAATAAATCTACAAATAAAAACCTAAAACCTAAATGTAAAAAACTAAAATAAAAACCTAAACCTAAAACCAAAACTAAAAATAAAATCAAACCTAAAAAATAAAATAAAATAAAACTCAACTAAAAAATAAAAAAACTAAATAAAACCTAAACTAAAATAAATAAACCTAATATAAATAAACTAAACTAAATACAAATAAAAAATAATCCTAAATAAAAATAAAAAAGAAAGTAAACTAAAATAAATTAAAAATAAACTAAACATACTAAATAAACCTAAACCTACCGATTTACTTAATTTTAAAAAAAACCTTAAACTCAAAATCCAATACCCTAAACTCTGAACTCTAAAGCCTAAACCCTAAACCTAAAACCCTAAACCCTAAACCCTAAACCCTAAAAACCCTAAATCTTAAACTCTAAAAAACCCTAAACCCTAAATCGTAACCCTAAACCCTAAACACTTAAAGTATAAACCATAAAACCCTAAGCCTTAAATCCTAAACCCTAAACCCCAAATTGAAAACCCTAACCCTAAACCCTAAACCCTAAACCCTAAACCCTAAACCCCAAACACTAAAGCCCAAATGTTAAAGCCCAAACCCTAAACCTAAACATAAAGTAACAAAATAAATTAAAAAATAAACCTAAACCCTAAAACCTAATAAACCTAAATAAACCTAAACCCTGAATGGGTAACCTGACAAATAGAACATCACCAAACCGTGCTCGCCTAGATCTAGCATTGGAGGCATAAACAGAGGAATCATCAGAGGTGTGGTGGGGATTTGGGATATGGAGGTCCCAATTGTAAAGCAGTGGTTCTCGAGGTGGGAGAAGAATGAGGTTACAATCATGGTGGTGGAGGGAGAGATTGGGGATATTATGGTGGATCCTGTTACTGAGAGGCCGGGTGGTTCGATGGGAAAGGTGAAATAAGAGCGATTGAACCAATCTACTACTTATGGAACTATGTCTTTTAGATGGTTCTAGTTTTATTTTCTTTATGTGTGCTCATTTTTTATCTATGTCGTCACTTGTGTCTTAGAAAACTTGGTGTGTTACTTGGTTGATGAAGTCGAAAAGAAGAAATGTTGAATTTGAATATGTTCTATGTTAAAAAAAATAGAAACTCCTAAACCCTAAATTAAAACTTGAACACTAATCTTAAAACCTTAACCCTAAACCCTAAGCATTAAACCTTAAAAACACTAAACCCTAAACCATAAACCCTAAATCATAAAACCTTAAACCATAAACCCTAAATCCTAAACCCTAAACCTTAAACCTTAAATATTGAACCAACAAACCTCAACTCTAAACCCTAGACTAACCTTAAATCCTAAACCTTAAACCCTAAACCCTAAAAAGCTTAAAACCTAAATCTAAAGCAGATAAAACCTTAAAAAAATAAATAAATAAGCCAAATAAAGAAAATAAAAAAAGATAAAAGATAAACTAAAACCTAAACCTAAAAAAATAAAATAAAATAAAAAACTAGACTAAAACAAAATAAATAAAAAAAAAACTAAACAAAAAAATAAAACCTAAATAAAATAAAACTAAACCTAAAATAAACATAAAATAAACATAAAATAAAATAAAATAAAAACTTAAAAAAAACCTAAACCTAAAAAAATAAACCAAAAAATTGAACCTAAAAATAAATAAAAATCAAAAGCTAAATGCTAAACTAAAAAAATCCTAAACCTAAAATAAAAATAAAATAAACCTAAACCTAAAAAAAGAAAGAAATTAAAATAAATAAAACCTAAACCTAAACCTAAAATAAACTAAACCTAAACCTAAACTAAATAATATAAAATAAACTAAAAATAAACTTAAACCTAAACAAAAAAATAAAACTTGAAAATAACCTAAAACCTAAACCTAAAGAAATAAAATAAAAACCTAAACCTAAACTTAAAAATAAAAAATAAAACCTAAACCTAAACAAAAAATAAAAATAAAACTAAACTAAAAAATAAAGCTAAACTTAAACCTAAACCTATAAAATAAACTAAAATAAAAAGCCTAAAGTAAAATAAATAAACCTAAAAAAAGTAAACTAAACTAAATAAAAATAAAAATAAACCTAAATAAAAATTAAAAATAAAATAAACTATATAAAATATACTTATTAGATAAACCTAAACCTATTTACATAATTAAAAAAATAAATTAAAATAGAAAAAATAAAAAAACCTAACCTAAAACCCTAAACCCTAACCCCAAAACCTAAATCATAAACCTAAACACTCCTAAACCTAAACCCAAAAACCTAAACCTAAACCCTAAACCCCAAACCTAAAACCCTAAACCATAAACCATAAAACCATAAACCTAAACCCTAAAACTTAAAACTAACCTAAATTAAATAAACCTAAAATAAAATAAATATAACTAAACCTAAATAAAATAAAATCAAAACCTCAACTAAAAACTAAACTTAAACCTAAACCTAAACCTAAACCTAAACCCTAAACCCTAAACCCTAAATCCTAAATCAAAATGCTAAACCCTAAACTAAACTAACCTAACCTAAACTAAACCCTAAACTACACTAAACCAAAACCCAAAACCTAAACTAACCCTAAACTTAAACCTAAAACCTAAAATTCTAAACCCTAAACTAAACTCTAACCCTAAACTCCTAAACCTAACCTAAAAATCTAAACCCTAAACTAACTCCTAAACCTAAATTAACTAAACCTAACCCTAAACTTAAACCCTAAATTAAAACAAAACTAAAACCCTAAACCCTAAATTTTAAACCCTAAACCTAAATCCTAAACCCAAAACCCTAAACCCTAAAACCTAAACCTAAATAAAACATAAAATAAAATAAATAAATAAACCTAAATAAAAAAAAAATAAAAAAATAAAACCTAATCTAAAACCTAAAAACCTAAAAATAAAATAAAATAAAAATAAAAATAAACTAACTTAAAATAAATAAAACCTAAACTAAACTTAAAATAAAATAAACCTAAGAATAAAATCTAAATAAAATAAAAAAAACAAATGTAAGATAAAATAATTAACTTAAAATAAAATAAATAAAACTAAATAAAACCTAAACCTAAAAAAATAAACCAAAAAATAAACCTTAAAATAAATGAAAATAAAACCCTAAACTAAAATAAAATCTAAACCTAAATAAAAATAAAATAAACCTAAACCTAAACTAAAATAAATAAAACCTAAAGCTAAAGGTAAAATAAACTAAACCTTAACCATAGCCTAAACTAAATAAAATAAAATAAATTTAAAATAAACCTAAACATAAACTAAAAAATAAAACCATAAAATAAACTTAAAAAAACCTAAAACCTAAACCTAAAAAAACAAGATAAAAACCTAAACCTAAACCTAAAAATAAAAAAAAACCTAAACTTAAAAAAAATAAAAATAAAACTAAACTAAGAAATATACCTAAACCTAAACCAAAATCTAAAAAAATAAACAAAAATAAAAACCCTAAACTATAATAAATAAACCATAACAAATAAACTAAACTAAATAAAAATAAAAATAAAATATAAAATAAACTAAAACCAATAAATAAAACTAACTAAACTAAATAAACATAAACCTATCAGTTTACTTAATGAAAAAAAATAAAAAATAAAAAATAAAAAAATAAAAAAAACCCTAACCCAAAACCCTAAACCCTTAAACTAACCCGTCACACTAAATCTATAAACCCTAAACCCTAAACCCTAAACCCTAAACTAAAACCCTAAAACTAAACCTAAACCCTAAACCCTAAATCCTAAACCCTAAAACCCCTAAACCCTAAACCTAAATAAACTATAAACTATAAACCCTAAACTTAAAACCTAAAACCTAAACCTAAACTAAATAAACTAAAATAAAATAAATAAATAAACTAAATAAAATAAAAATAATAAAACTAAAACTAAACTAAACCTAAACCTAAACCCTAAATCTAAAACCTAAACACTAAACCCTAAAATCCAAAACACTAAACCTAAACCTTAACTAACCCTAAACCTAAAACTTAAACCCTAAACCCTAAACCTAAACCCTAAACCCTAAACCCTAAACCTAAATAAACTAAACCCTAAACCCTAAAAAAAATCTAAAACCTAAATTAAACCTAAAAATAAAATAAATAAAAAAACTAATCCTAAATAAAAAAATTAAAATTAAATAGAAACCTAAACTAAAACGTAAACATAAACCTAAATCTAAAAATAAAATAAACCTAAAAAGGAAAAACCTAAATAAAATAAAACCCAAATGTAAAATAAAAATAAAATAAACCTAAAATAAAATAAAATAAAAACTAAATAAATATCTAAGCCTAAAAGTAAACCTAAAATAATTAAATAATAAAACCTAAACCCTAAACTAAAAAAAAAACCTGAACCTAAAATAAATAAAATAAAATAATCCTAAACCTAAACTAAAATAAATAAAACCTAAACCTAAACATAAAATAAACTAAACCTAAACCCTAAATTAAATAAAATAAAATAAACTAAAAATAAACGTACACATAAACTTAAAAATAAAACCTAAAGATACACCTAAAATAAAAACCTAAAACCTAAACCTAAAAAAATAAAATAAAAATCTAAACCTAAACATAAAAAAATTAGACCTAAACTTTAAAAATAAATAAAAATAAAACTAAACTAAAAAATAAACATAAACTTAAACCTAAAAAAATAAACTGAAATATAAAACCTAAACTAAAATAAATAAACTTAAAATAAATAAACTAAACTAAATAAAAATAAAAAATAAACCTATAAAATAATAAAATAAACTAAAATAAATATAAATTAAATTAAATAAACTAAATACCAACCAATTTACTTAATTTTTTTTAAAAAAACCCTAAATCATATATCATAAATCATAAATCCTAAACCTTAAACCCTAAACCCTAAACCTAGAACCCTAAAATAACAATCCTAAACCCTAAAACCTAAACCCTAATCCTTAAAAAACCCTAAACCCTAAACTATAAGCTAACCCTAAACCCTAAACTCTAAACCCAAAACCCTAAAACACAAAACCCTAAACTCTAAACTAACCCTAAACCCTAAAAACACTAAACCCTAAGCCTAAACCATAAAACCCTAAACCCTAAATTCTAAACTAATCCTAAAACCTAAACCCAAAAACCCTAAACCCTAAACCCTAAACCCTAAACCCTAACCCTAAACCCTAAACCCTAAACTTAAAACCCTAAACCCTAAAACCCTAAACCCTAAATCCTAAATACCTAAAAACATAAACCTAAACTAAATAAAACCTAAAAAATATATATATATATATATATATATATATATATATATATATATATATATATATATAAACTTAAAATAAATACAAAATAAAAAATAAAACTAAAACCTAAACTAAAACCTAAACCTAAACTTGAAAATAAAATAAACTAATAAAAATAAACTAAAATAAAATAAATAAAATGTAAACTAAACTAAAAAATAAAATAAGCCTAAGAATAAAAAAACCTTGAAAAAAAATAAAATCTAAAGGTAAAATAAAAATAAAATAAACCTAAAATAAAATAAAATAAAATTAATTAAAACCTAAACCTAAAAAATAAACCTAAAAATAAATAAAAAATAAAATCTAAACCATAAACTAAAAAAAGCCTAAACCTAAAATAAGAATAAAATAAACAAAATAAAATAAGCCTAAACCTAAACTAAAATAAACTTAAAATAAAAACCTAAGATCTAAAAATAAACCTAAAATAAAAACCTAAAACCTAGACCTAAAAAAAAATAGTTAAACCTAAACCTAAAAAATATTATAAAAATAAAACTCAACTAAAAAATAAACCTAAACTTAACTAAACCTCAAAATAAAATGAAATAAAATACCTAAAATAAAATAAATTAATCTAAAATAAATAAACTAAAATAAATGAAAAATAAAAAATAAACAAAATATAAGTAAACTAAAGTATATATAAAATAAACTAAATATACTAAATAAACTTAAACCTATGAGTTTACTTAATTTTTAAAAAAATGAAAAAAAACCTTAAACCCTAAATCCTAAACCCTAAACCTACACCCTTAAACCCTAAACCCTAAAAAATGCTAAACCCTAAAACCTTAAACTTTAAACACTAAACCCAAAACCCTAAATCATAAACGCTAAACCCTAAACTGTAAACCCTAACCCTAAACCCTAAATACTAAACCCAAAACCCTAAACCCCAAACCCTAAACCTAAACCTAAAGTAACCAAATAAATTAAAAAAATAAAACTTAACCCTAAGAATGGGCAGTACCTTGATGGTAGGAACATCATTGTCAACTTGGGTCAGTCTAGATCTGACGGTGGAGGCTAAGGCAAAGGCGGCAGTTATCACAGTGGTGGTGGGGGCTCTGGAGGTGGTGGTGGATATGGAGGTGGTGGTCGGAGCAATGGTGGTTATGGAGGCGGAGAGCGATGAGGAGGTATAGTGAGGAGACCGGGATATGATGGTGGATCCCACAACTCTATAGGCGGGTTCTAATGGGAACTAGATAAACCAAGAATGACCATTACTGTAACTTATGGAACTTTTCTTTACAGAGATAGTTCTAGCTATTTAGGGTTTTATTTGCACTATGCTCGCACATTTTTATCTATGTCATCACTGTGTCTTAGAAAACTTTGTGTGTACTTGGTTGATGAAATTAAAAAAGAAGAAATGTTGAATATGAATTTGTTCTCTTTAAACAAAAAAAAACCAAAACCCTAAACCTTAAACTAAAAACTGAACCCTAAAACTTAAACCCTAAAAATAAAAAAAATTTAAATAAAAATACTAACCCTAAATCATATACCTACAACCCTAAACCTCGAACACTAAAACCCTAAACCCTAAACCTAAAATCCAAAACCCTAAACCTTAAACCCTAAACCCTAAAAACACTAAACACTAAAGCCTAACCAATAAACCATAAATTATAAAACCCTAAACTCTAAAACCCTAAAAAAATAAACCTAAAAAATCAAATAAAAATAAAACTCAACTAATATATAAACCTAAACTTAAGCCTAGCCCTAAAAAAAATTAAAAACCCTAAACTAAAATAAATCAACTAAACTAAACTAAAATAAAAAATAAACCTAAATAAAAATATAAAAAAAATAATCTAAAATAAATAAAAAGGAACCCTAAACCTACAATACTAAACCTACAACCCTAAACCCTAAACCCTAAACCCTAAACCCTAAACCTTAAACTCTAAACCATAAACCCTAAACTTTAAACCATAACCCTTATCCCTAAAACCCTAAATCATAAACCCTAAATCTCAATCCTAAACCCTAAATCCTAAACCCTAAACACCAAACCTTAAACTTAAACCAAAAGTAACTAAATTAACTAAAAAAATAAACTTAAACCCTAAAACCTAATAAACTTAAACCTAAACCTAAACCCTAAGAATGAGTGTAACATTGATAAGGAACATCACCATCAACCGTCCCTAGATCTAGTAATCAAAGCAAAGGCAAAGGCGCTTCTCACGATGGTGGGGATCTTGATGCCGGGTGGATATGGAGATGGTGGTCTGAGTGGCTCGGAGGTGGGAGGAGCGATAGAGGTTATAGTCATGATGGTGGCGAGGGAGAGATTTGAGGATATGATGGTGGATCTCGCTGAAGGTGGTTCTCTGGGAACTGGAGAAACTAAGGAACGATCGATCTGAACTGCTACTTATGGAACTGTGTCTTACAATAGAGATAGTTTTAGTTATCTAGAGTTATTAATTTTACCTTATGTGTGCTCAATTTGGATCTATGTCATCACTTCTATCTTAAAAAACATGGTGTGTTACCTGGTTGATGAAATCGAAAAGAAGAATTTGTTATCTATTAAGAAAAAAACCAAAACCCTAAACATAAAACCTAAAACCTAAACCCTAAACCCTAAACCCTAAACCCTAAACTCTAAACCCTATGCACTAAAAATAAATTAAAAAAAACCCTAACCCTAAAACCTAAACCCTAAACCCTAAAACCCAAAACTCTAAACCCTAAATCCAAAAAGCATTAACCCTAAACCCTAAAACCCTAAACCTTAAACCCTAAACCCTAAAATCTAAACCCCAAAACCAACAACCCTAAACCCTAAACCCCAAACCCTAAACTCTAAACCCAAATCCCTAAACCATGAACCCTAAAACCTAAAACCTAAACCTAAACTAAATAAAACCTAAAAATAAAATAAATTCAAAAACCTAAACTAAACTAAAAAATAAAATAAAACTTAAAATAAAAAACCTAAATAAAATAAAAACTAAATGAAAATTAAAAATAAAATAAAACTAAATAAAATAAAATAAAAACTAAATGAAGACCTAAACCTAAAAAAATAAACCTAAAAATAAATAAAAAAATAAAACCTAAACCTAACATTAAAAAAAACCTAAACCTAAAATAAACAAAATAAAATAAACCTAAACCTAATCTAAAATAAACTAAACTAAAATAAATAAAACATAAACCTAAACCTAAAATAAAATAAACCTAAACCCTAAACTAAATAAAATAAAATTAACTAAAAATAAACCTAAACCTAAACAAAAAAATAAAATTGATAAATAAACCTAAATTAAAACCTAAAAGGTAAACCTAAAAAAATAAAATAAAATAAAAACCTAAACCTAAACCAAAACCTAAAAGAAAAATAAAACATAAACTTAAAAAAAAAAAAAAAAAACTAAACTAAAAAATAAACATAAAACTAAACCTTAACCTAAAACACAAACTAAAATAAATAAACCTAAATAAAATAAACCTAAATAAAAATAAAATAAAATAAACTAAAATAAATAAAAAATAAATTAAAAAAAATATAAACCTACTGGTTTACTTAATTTAAAAATAGAACTAAACTAAAACTTGAACCATAAACCTAAAACTTAAACCCTAAACCCTAAACACTAAAATAAAATAATAAAATAAATAAAAAATACCCCAACCCTAAACCCTAAGACTATAACCCTAAATCGTAATCCCTAAAACCCTAAACCCTAAACCCAAAACCCAAAACCTTAAACCCTAAATCCTAAACCATAAAAACTGTAAACCCTAAAGCCTAAACACTAAACACTAAACCCTAAACCCTAATCCTAAACCCTAAACACTAAAACCCTAGACTCTAAAATGTTAAACCCTAAACCCTAAACCATAAACCCTAGACCCTAAACCCTAAACCTAAAAAACCTAAACCTAAAAAATAAAATAAAACAAAAACTCAACTAAAATCAAACCAAAACCTAAACATAAATCTTAAAAATAAACTTAAATAAAAAACATAAATAAAAATAAATAAACCTAAAATAAATAAACTAAACTAAATAAAAATAAAAAATAAACCTAAATCTAATAGTTCACTTAATTTTAAAAGGAAACCCTAAACTTTAAACCTACAACCATAAACCCTAAACCCAAAATTACAATCAAACCTAAACCCTAAAAAAACCCTAAACCTTAAACCCAAAACCTAAACCCTAAACTCTAAACCCTTAACCCTAAGCCATCAAACCCTAAACCTTAAACCCTAAAACCTAAACAGTAAATCATAAACCTAATCCCTAAACCCTAACCCTAAACCTTAAACCCTAAAACCTAAAATCCAAACCCTAAACCAAAACTAAAGTAACTAAATAAATTAAAAAATAAACCTAAACTCTAAAACCTAGTAAACCAAATCCTAAACTTAAACCCAATGAATGGGTAGAACCTGATGTGAACATCACCGCCAACCATACCGCCTAGATCCGCAAAAGGAGTGAGGCAAGGTATCGCAATGGTGGTGGGGATCTAGAGGTGGTCGAGTAGTGGTGGGAGCAGGCAGGTAGAGGAGAAATGGACTTTACATATGTGGTGGTGACGGCGAGAGAGATTGAGGATATGATGGTGGACTTTACATATATGATGGTGACTTTACATATTTGGTGTGTTAATTGGTTTATGAAATAAAAAGAATAAATGTTTAATATGAATTTTTTATCTATTAAAAAATAAACCAAAAACCCTAAAGCATAAACCAAAATCTGAACCCTAAACCTAAAACCTAAACTTTAAATTAAAACTTGAACCATAAACCTAAACCTAAACCCTAAACACTAAACCCTGAACCCTAAACCATAAAAATAAAAAATAGAATAAAGCCCTAAACCTATAACTCTAAATACTAAATCCTAAACCCAAAACCTTAAACCTACAACCCTAAACCCTAAACCCTAAATCCTAAACCCTGAAAAACCCTAAACCCTATACCTTATACCCTAAACCCTAAACCTTAAATCCTAACCCTAAACACTAAACCTTAAACCCTAAACTTTAAAACCTTAAGCCCTAAATCCTAAACTAACCCTAAACCCTAAGCCCTAAAAACCTTAAACCCTAAAGCTTAAACCCTAAACCCTAAAATAACCCTAAACCCTAAGTTAAACCTAAACCCTAAACCCTAAACAAAACTGAAACCCTAAGCTAACCCAAAACCATAGACCCTAAACCCTAAAAACCCTAAATGCTAAAGCCTAAATAGTAAACTCTAAACCCTAAACCTTAAACCCTAAAAATCTGAAAACCTAAACTTAAACTAAATAAAACCTTAAAATATAATTAATAAAAAAACTTAATCCTAAATAAAATAAATAAATAAAATAAAATAAAATCATAAACTAAAACCTAAACCTAAACCTAAAAATAAAATAAAATAAAAAATCTTAAGTAAAATAAAATAAATAAAAACCTAAACTTGACTAAAAAAAATAAAATAAACCTAAAAATAAAAACTTAACCTAAAATCAAAATAAAAGAAACCTAAAATAAAACAAAATTAAAATTAAATAAAAACCTAAACCTAAAATGTAAAGCTAGAAATAAAAAAAATAAAACTTGAACCTTAAACAAAAAAAAAAAAAACCTAAACTAAAATAAACTAAACTAAATAAAAAACGTAAACATAAACCTAAAATAAACTATAGCTAAACCTAAATCTAAAATAAATAAAATAAAATAAACTAAAAATAAACCTAAACCTAAACTAAAAAATAAAACCTAAAAATAAACCTAAAAGATAAGCCAAAAACTGAATCCTAAAAATAAAAATAAAAATAAAACATAAACCTAAAAAATAAAATAAAAATAAAACTAAATTGAGAAATAAACAAAAACATAAACCTAAACCTAAAAAATAAACTAAAATAAAAAATCTAAACTAAAATAAATAAACTAAACTAAATAAAAGAAAAAATAAACCTAAATAAAATTAAAAAAATATAATAAACTAGAATAAATAAAAATTAAACCAAATAAACTTTAACATACTTGTTTACTTAATTTTCAAAAAAAACCCTAAATCCTAAACCCTAAACCCCAAACCCTAAATCCTAAATAATAAATACTAAACCCTAAACCCTAAAACTAACCCTAAACCCTAAAAAACCTTAAACCTTAAACCATAAATAAATAATAATAATAATAAAAAAGAAAAATAAACTCTAAGAAACCCTAAAACTAACCCTAAACAAAAAACCCAAATCCTCAACCCTAAACCTATACTTTAAACCCTAAACACTAAACTAACTAAACCTTAAACCCTAAACCTATAACCAAACCTAACCCTAAACCTATCCTAAACCCTAAACCCCTAAACCCTAAATCAGAAACCCAAACCATAAACCCTAAATAAAACCATAAACCTAACCATAAACCCTAAACCCTAAACCCTAAACCCTAAACCCTAAACCCTAAATCCTAAACCCTAAACCCTAAAAAGCAAAAAACCTAAACCTAAACTAAATAAAACCTAAATATATAATAAATAAAAAAACCTAAACTTAAATTAAATAAAAAATAAAATGAAATAAAAACCTAAACTAAATCCTAAACCTTAACCTAAACCTAATCTTACAAATAAAATAAAATAAAAAATAAAAACAAAATAAAATAAAAATAAAATAAAATCCTATACTAACTACAAAAAACCTAAAAATAAAAAAAAACCTAAAGAAAATAAAACTAAATGTAAAATAAAATAAAATAAACCTAATATAAAATAAAATAAAACTAAATAAAAAAACCTAAATCTAAAAAATAAACCTAAAAATAAATAAAAAAATAAAACCTAAACCCTAAACTAAAAAAAATCCTAAACCTAAAATAAAATAAATATTAACCTAAACAAAAATAAACTAAACTAAAATAAATAAAGCCTAAACCAAAACCTAAAATAAACTAAACCTGGACCCCAAACTAAATAAAATAAAATAAACTAAAAATAAGCATAAACCTAAACTAACAAATAAAACCTAAAAATAAATTGAAAATAAAAACCTAAAACATAAACCTAAAAAAATTAAAAAAAAACCTAAACCTAAACCTAAAAATAAAAAATAAAACCTAAACCTAAAAAATAACTTTAAAATAAAACTAAAATAAAAAATAAACATAAACCTAAACTTAAACTTAAAAAATAAACTAAAATAAGAAACATAAAATAAAAAAATAAACCAAAAATAAATAAACTAAATAAAATAAAGAAAATAAAGAAATCTAAATAAAGAAACTAAACAAAATAACTAAAATAAATAAAAAATAAACTAAATAAACCTAAACCTACTAGTTTAATTTAAAAAATCATAAACCCAAAACCCTAAACTCTAAACCCTAAATCCTAAACCCTAAACCCTAAACCCTAAATCCTAAAACTATCCCTAAACCCTAAACCCTAAACCATAAACCCTAAAAAACCCTAAATCTTAAATAAAAATAAAAAATAAACAAAATAAGAAAATCCCTAAGCCTAAAACCTAAATCCTAAAACTAACCCAAAACCCAAAACCCCAAAAACCTAAAAACCTAAACCTAAACTAAATAAACCTAAAAATAAATAAATTAAAAAATCTAAACCTAAATAAAATAAAATAAAAAACCTAAATTAAAACCTAAACCTAAATATAAAAATAAATTAAATTAAAAAATAAGCAAAAATAAAATAAAGAAAAATCTAAACTAAACTAAAAAAATAAATTAAACCAAAGAATAAAAAATCTAAATAAAATAAAAACTAAATGTAAAATAAAAATAAAATAAACCTAAAATATAATAAAGTAAAAACTAAATAAAATCCTAAACCTAAAAAATAATCCTAAAAATAAATAAAAAATAAAACCTAAACCCTAAACTAAAAAAAACTAAACCTAAAATAAAATTAAAATAAACCTAAACCTAAACTAAAATAAATAAAAACTAAACCTAAACCTAAACCTAAAACTAATCTAAATAAAATAAAGTAAATTAAAAATAAACCTAAACCTACACTAAAAATAAACCTAAAAGAAAAACCTAAATCCTAAACCTAAAAAAATTAAATAAAAGCCTAAACCTAAACCTAAAAATAAAAAATAAAAACTAAACCTAAAAAATAAAATAAAAATAAAACTCAACTAAAAACTAAACCTAAACCTAAACCTAAACCTAAAAAAACAAATAAAAAACCTAAAATAAATAAACTAAACTAAATAAAAAAATAAACCTAAATAAAAATATAAAATAAAATAAACTAAAATAAAGAAAAGATAAACTAAATAAACCTAAACCTACCTATTTACTTAATTTTCAAAAAAAACCCTAATCCCTAAATCCTAAATCTAAACTCTAAACCCTAAACTCTACAAGTAACCTTAAACCCTAAACTCTATACCTACAACACTAAACCCTAAACCCTAAACCCTAAACCCTAAACCCTAAAATCATAAACTATAAACCCTAAACCCTAAACCTGATTGAAGATTTTATGAAAAGGTGATCT
>CM038215.1:188576427-188664165 GCA_021442155.1 Cymbidium sinense
GTCATCCACTAGTGAGAGCTGACATTGGAAGTCACCATGTTGGGTCCACATATTTTGAAATCAAAGGAGAGGGAGCATTACCATTTTTTGAAGGAAATCAAAAGAGGAGCTCATGGAGATCCATGTTTTTCTCAAAACCAACAATGGTAGAAAGCCATGATTGATCCAAAAGAGAATTAAAGAGGGTCCTATCCAAGCGCTAAAGTCTAGAGTTTGAAGTTATGAAGTTAGACTGAAAACCAATGTCCAGGATCAAGCTGCAATCAAGGATCATATTTGAGAAGTCCTCCATGGAATGAAGGTTAGAGAACATCCTCCCCTTCTTTGAACTAGCTATGATAGTATTGAAATCACCTCCAACCAACCAGGTTAGCCAGGAAGCTTAAGGTGCGTAAGTGATTCCAAAGGATGTTCCTACCATTTACAAGAAGCATAGATAAAAGAGCCAAAAGTCGATAAGTCACCTAAGGAGATTTTGACATTAACCAATTGGTCAAGATCATCAATGATGGAAATGGTGATGGAGTTGTGCCAAAAGCACCAAATTTTATTATTAAGATTGAAGAAGAAATTATGAAAACCAAGGGATCTAACAAAAGCAATCTTAGAAGAATTAATAAAAGGTTCAATAAGAACAAGTAACTTGATATTACACACAAAGACTCCTAACACGACAGATGTGAAGAGACCCACAACCCTGATATTCCAAATAAGAAAATTAATCATAAGGAGACAACCAAAAGGGAAAAGGAAAAAGAAAGGAAAGAGAGGAGAGAAATGATGACACATTACTTGGGGTGGAAGAAGCGAGTGGTTCTAGAGAAGTTATTATTAGAAAATTTTGCTTTTAGGGTTTTGTTTTTTAACAATTTGAAAGGGTCTATCAATCCAAATTATCTCCATCGAAAGGGATTGATTTTGGGTTCCTAATAGTAGAAGAATCTATCAATGTTTTAGAAGAGGGGATTTCACCTTCTTCATATCCATGAAAGTGTGAGAAATTGGGTTCAATTGATTATCACTCAAGGGAAATAGATGGGGAAGTTCACCATTCTTAATACAAATATCTTTCTCAATATGTTCTCAAGCCATAGGGTCATCATTTTGGTCCATTATATGATTCCCATTCAAATTGTTTAATTGGGTGTCCAATATAAGGCTACCATTCTGATTTTAGTAGGATTTAAATGAAGCAAAGAGCTATCATGGGAAACCAAATTATTACAAGGGGTGAGGTTAGGTATATTGCCATTGGTAGCCACACCCCTCAATGCCTATTTTAGTACCAAGGTCGAGTGTTTTCCAATAGATCTAGGAGTAGTAGGGAGGAGAGGTTCTTTTGAGTATTTTTAGGCACATATGTAGAGTATTGGTTTTCCGCCCATTAATGGTGTTCATATTCTGGTAAATTTTTTCTGAGATTAAGATGAAGTACAAAGTATTCTAAGTGATCATGCCCATGAATCTCAAAGGAGTACAAAAGAGTGAAAATTTTGAATTCAACTTTTGACTATATCCAATTTTTAGCAGTTTAGGGATATTTATGGTTTAGGGTTTAGGTTTAGTTTAGGTTTTGGGTTTAGGGTTTAGGGGTCGTGATTAAGATTTAGGGTTTAGAGTTTAGGGTAGTGTAGTATTTTTCTTTAATTAAAGTTGGGGATTATTAGTTTATTTTTATTATAGTTTATTTATTAAATTTAGGTATTATTTATTTATTTTAGTCATTTATTTTAGGTTTTATTTTAGTTTTAGTATTTTAGTTTATTTTTAGATTTAACTTTATTCTTATTTTATCGTAATATGATTTTATTTTATTTTAGTTATGTTTAGGTTTTATTTTAGTTTTAGGAGGAGGATTTTATTTTAGGTTTAGGTTTATTTATTTTAGGTTTAGATTTATTTTTAGATTTTATCCCATTTAGTTTAAGAGGTTTATTTTATTTATTTTAGTTTTTCTTAGTGGGTAGGTATTTAGTGTGGTATTAGATTTATTTTAGGATAGTTAGTTTTATATTTTAAGGATTTATTATTTTATTTAGAGGTTAGATTAAATTTATTTTAATCAATTAAAAATTTTCGAGTAGGTAGCTTATATTTAGGTGGGTTTTTGTTATTTATTTAAATTAGTGTAGGTTTATCACATTATATGGGAGGTGGAAGTTTGAGGTCAGGGTAGGTTTAGGGTCAGTGGTGGGTTTGGGGTATAGCAAGGAGAGAAGGAGGGTCAGGAGAGTTGGGAGGAGTTTAGTAGGGTGGGAGGCACAGATTTAGTTTTTTATTTAAAAAAAAATTAAGCAAACCGAAGTTTAGGTTTATTTATTTTATTTAGTTTATTTTATTTTATTTAAGTATTTTATATTATTTATTTAGTTTATTTATTTAGTTTATTTTAGTTTATTTTATTTTTAGGTTTTTATTTATTTGGTTTATTTTAATATATTTAGGTTTAGATATTTTATTTTTTAGCAAGTTTTATTTTATTTTTAGGTTTAGGTTTAGGTTTATTTATTTTAATATTTTAGAGTTTAGGTTTATTTTAGTTTTATATATTTAATTTAGGGTTTAGATTTAGTTTATTTTGTTTTAGGTTTAATTTATTTCATTTTAGAAGTTTAGGTTTATTTTATTTATTTATTTAGGTTTAGGTTTTTTTTTTAGGGTTTATTTATTTTTATTATTTTAGGTTTATTTTAGGTTTATTTATTTTATTTATTTTATTAATTTATTTTATTTTAGTTTTATTTATGTGTAGTTTATTTATTTAATTTTAGGTTTTATTTATTTTATTTTATTTTAGTTTTATTTTTATTTAGTTTAGGTTTAAGTTTAGTTTAGTTTAGCTTTTATTTTATTTATGTTTAGGTTTAGATTTATTTTGTTATTTAGTTTAGGTAGGTTTTTTTTTTATTTAGGGAGATAGGTATTTTAGGCTTTTAAGGTAGGTTTGGGAGGTTTGGGGTCATTTAGGTGGGGTTTAGAGGTGGTGGAGGTCAGTTTAGGTAGTGGTAGGGTAGATTTAGGATTTAGGGTTGAGAGTTTAGGATCTTAAAATTAATAAACCAAGTTTAAGTTTTAATATTTTTTATTTTTATTTTTAGTATTATTATTTATTTATTATTTATTTTAAATTTATTTTAGTTTTAGTTCATTATTTATATTTTTATTTAGTTATTTAGGTTTATTATTTTTATTAGTATTTATTAGGTTTATGTTAGGTTTTATTTTATTATTTAGGAGATTTTATCTATTAGTTAGAGTATTTTAGTTTTATTTTAATTTAGTTAGTTTAGTTTAGATTTTATTTTAGTTTAGTTTTAGGTTTATTATTTTATTTGTTTTGGGTTTAGTTTTTGTAGAGAGTTTAGGTTTCATATTTTTTTGTTTTAGGTTTGTTTTTTAGGTTTAAGTTTTTATTTAGTTTTTATTTTATTATATTTTAGGTTATTTTATTTTAATTTTGTGTTTAGTTTTTATTTTTATTAGGTTTTTTTAGGTTTATTTTATTTTTTAGTTTAGTTTAGGTTTTTATTTATTTTATTTATTTTATTTTTTTTATTTTATTTATTTTACATTTAGGTTTAGGTTTTATGGTTTTTAGTTTATGGTTTAGCATTTAGGATTTTAGGGTTTTTTTAGCAGGTTTAGGGTTTTTTTAAGGGTTTAGGGTTTAGGTTTATTTAGATTTAGGTTTGGGCTTAGTTTTATCAAACATTAATTAAACCCTATATCTATAAATCCTCAAAATAAATCCTATTTTCCTAAATGCTCATACCTGAAATAATATTTAGTAAAATAAAATAAATAAAACCTAAACTCTAATGTTAAATCTATGAATAGCTTAAATTCTAAAGAGTTAAATAATTAATCCTAAACCTAAAACTAATAAGAAGAAACCATAAACTTTACCCTAAATCTTAAACTAAACCTTAAACCTTAAATCTACACTAAATCCTAAACTTAGCTCTAAACTTTTTATATCCTAACCCTAAACCTAACCCCAGAACTAACCTAAACCTCAATTTACTAAACCCTAAACCCTCTACTCTAAACCTTACACCTCCATAAAACCTTAACCTAAACCATTAAATCCTATTTCCCAAACATGAATGTTAAATTAAATTAAATTAAATAAAACCTAAACTAAACTATTTAAGTCTATAAAACCTAAATAAAATAAAATCTAAATGTATTTAAACCTTTAAACTAAATAAAACCTAAACCTAAAACTTAAAACCAAAACCTCCCAAACCCTAAGAAGCCACCTTAAACTTAAAAACTATCTTAACTAAAATAAATAAAACCAAACCTAAACCTAAACCCTAAACTAAATAAAATAAAATAAACTTAAACCCAAACCTTGTGGATAACTTCTAATATATTTATTTAGACTAATTTTTTGATTTTTTTATCTTAAGTAATATTGTGATGATACAATATAATATAATATAATATGTTATAGTGTATTATAATATGATGCCATAACATTAGTGTAGCATCATTTTTATAGTATATTTATAACTATAGCATATTTTAGTTTGTTATAGTATGAAGTAGTAGAGTTTTACTATATTCATAAATAGATTTATGAGATGATGGATTTTAAATTTAAGTTTTTAGGGAATATCATTGGGGTCTATGGTGTGTCATTTAATCAAAAGAATGAATTTGCATTCAAAATATCTTTTTAACAAAATTTTATAATGTTTTGCTTAAAGTGATTTATTTTAAGGTATCTAAGATAATATAATATGAAAGCATATTAAAATATAATGTGCATAATAATATCTTTAGCATATATATGAATGGTGGAGTGTTACTAAATGTTATTGTACATTTTAGTATTTTTTTTGTTATAATGCATTTGGTCAAACTCACAAAATGTTAATTTGAAGGATGAGATGGAAAATTTGGCCAAATTCACCATACATGAAGAAGTCAAAATTATATTAGAAAAATAACAATTTTCATCCAAAATGAACATTATTCATATTTTGAGAAATTTTATATTTATTCCTTTTAAGTGATTCTAATGAGGTGTAATGTTAGATAATATATTATATTATTGTGAATTATAATATAACATCATATATTAAAATAAATATAGTTTAATTTATTTTATAATATGTTTAACATGATATTGTATAGTTAGTTTGATTACAATCATAAATCATAAAATGTTCATTAGAATGTTAAGATAATTTTGAACAAATACATTATTATGCATTTGGTAGATTTAGGTGCATAAAAGATCGGGTATATGAACCTTCCACTAAGGATGCAAGCTATATTTATTGGGGATTAGGATTTGAGTTTGATTTCCTAGATTTTTTGGGGATGTATCCGCTAAGGGTAAGAGTTTGGTTGGATTTTCTTGATTTATACTCTTTTGGAGGCGTTGGTTTAATTTGGCTCCATGGGGAGGTCGCTTTTGAATTTGATTTATTTGCTTGACTTGTTTATAGATGATTTGGGGCTCCACTAGGGAGAAGGGCGTGATTTAACTCCACTGAGGAAAATCAGATTGGGTTTAATTTCATCTGAGTTAATGTATGGACCTTGTTGGTGTGCGATGGACCCATTGAGAAGGGGCTATATCAGCCTTGACCTACCAAAGGTTTACAAATCCAAAGGGATAGTCTACCGAATATGGGGTAGAGCTAGCCAACCTAAGGGGTCATCTTCGGCATAACAGTGTGGGAAGAAGGTGTAGCAAACTTACATCTTCTAAAGCTAGGAACACCCACTAGGGTGAGCTATTGGATGCACAACAAATCGAACCTGACCTAGGGCGACTATTGAGTGAATGCCAATGGGGACTTATGTCAACTCAAAAGTAGTTAGTATTAATTTTATCTTAAATTCATGTGATTTGATATGGTTTGTTTGGTTTAGTTTAATTTTGAATTGAAGGCATATTCACTGGGGATGTGAGCTTGGTCAAATTTGGTAGGTTTAATTTATGGAACATGTCGGTGTGTGATAGACCCACTAAGAATAAGCTATATCAGACTTGTCTTGTCTCAGATTTACAAATCCAAAGGGATAGTCTACTGGTCAGGGGGTAGAGCTCGCCAACCTAAGGGGTTGCCTTTCAGTGTGCAATGATTGTGCTAGAAGAAGGTGCAACAGAATTACATCTTCTAAAGCAAGGAACAACCACTGGGGTGACCTGTTGGTAGCACAACAAATCAAACTCGACTTAAGGGAGACTACTGAGTGAATGCCACTGGGAACTTATATCAACTCAAGAGTAGTCAGGCGATTCCTATAGGGAGTTTTGTTGACACTGTCCTAAAGATAGGATGCCTTCTCGAGAAAAGGTATCGTTATGGGTGTCCTCTTATTCCATAAGTGAATACATATTTTGTTTATATGTTTGCGTGGACCCTATTGGTGTATGATGGAACACACTAAAAAGGTGCTATGTCAGCCTTAACTTATCTCAAGTTTACTAGACTAAGGTAAAATTTGCACATCCACAAGATGGATTCTCCAACAGGGTGGTTACTAAGGGGAATTGTCCAATTCAATAGTAACAGTAGTGTCTAAATGGGGTTACAAAGGATGTTATCCAAATATAGTTCCCATAGGGGAGGTGTTGCGTTATCCTAAGCTAGAAAGGAAAGGCTAGAAGTGTATGGTGGCCAACTCAATAAGAAACCATACTTACCGCCATGAGTGGTGTATCCTAAGGTGAACCAACTAACCTAAGGTGTATCCATCGCATGAGTGGTGGATCACGATAGTGAGAACCAACCAACCTAAGGTGCCTATCAGTGTGCAATAATCAATCTGGAAAGAAAGCGTGTAGGCTTACAACTTTCCAAGCAGAACGGATCATCAAAATAGTCTGACATCGATGGGACAGATGCTATTTGAGATAGAGTGAATACTAAGGGGGAGCCCCGAGGAAGGATTGGACCCAAACTTGAAGTAGTAAGGAGGGAAGGAGCCGCTTGGGGACTTATCCTAAACCTCAAATATACTCGACCCAATCAGTGCACAAAAGCTAATCCAAGAAGAAAGTGTAGCAGACACACATCCTCTTAAATGAAAACAACTTGAGGTAGCCACCCAATGTAGTAAGCTCTACCAAACTAATAAGGCTCTTGGTGAGCAATGGCCAAGTAAGGAAGGAAAGCATAACAAACTTACATCTTCCAAAGTAAGAAGACCACTAGGGTAATACACTAGCAGGGTGGCACATTAGCCTGACCTAGAGCAGCTACTAAGTGAGTGCTGTTGAGGCAATTATCTCAACTTAGAGTAGCTTGAGATAAAAGATATGTGTTTGCTTTGAATGTTTGTGTATAGTTTGTGTTTGTGTTGTGTCAATGAAGGATAGGATGCTGCTCGGGTTCCTTACACCTACCCTAAACACATCATGGCATTCACAAATAAAAATACTTTCAACATGGAACATACAATTCAAAATGGAATTTTCATTAATGGTAATATTTTAAAATAATTTATAATATTTCTTTAAGTAGAGCCTATTGATTGGAAGCATTGGGCTCTCCTTATGATTAATAAGTCGATAAGATCCTTTTTGGTAGGCTTTCTATGGCAAAAGGGCCTTCCCAAGTGGGTTCAAACATGTCTCCCATCTTACCATAGGGAACAATCGGTCTCCTTAGAATTAAAATAAGCTCTCGATGTGAAAAGATCTAGATTTTGATTCTTTGATTTGGATGGTACTTGCTTCAAAGGCATCACAGGGCACCCCAAGATAAAACTTTCTGGTGAGTGCTCATCCTAATCCCCCATAGCACTAATCTTAATTCCTATTGCAAAAATTACATTTCTGTGGGAAAAGTAAATCTAACTTCACCTGTAAAATAAAGGTTATCTAAATATACATATAATCCCAAGAAGTTGTATTTATAATTTGGACTTAGCACCCTACACATGGGTAACTAATCCCACCTGTCCTAACTTGGATTATGCTTAAGGATATAAGCAACCTACAAAAAGAGCATTCAGATTTATTTTAAGCATCCCTTAAGCATAATCCTTTGTAGAAAACATGATTAGGCTAATATTGGCCTATCATCCAGTCTATAAAGCATACACCCTAACATCCAATCTAAAATAAGACATCATAAAATAAAACATACATCACATCATACACTATCCTAACTTAGAGCTAGAATTGGTGACTTAATTCTAATATGTGTATTAAGGCTTGTGTGGTAAGTCTTGTTAGGCATTATTTTCTATGTGTGTAAAAGGATTCAATTTAACATGAAAGGTTGATTTCACTTGAAGTAGTTTGATTTATTTGAGAATTTTAATTTGTGTTTTATTTTATTTTATTTAATTACACTTAGCAATTAAGTGTTATAAAAAGAGGTAAAGAGGATTGCCCTTTTTCATCCCTACCTTAAGTCACTTTCTAAAGTATTTTAATTTGATTTAGTTCTCTTTAGTGAATGGTTTATTAAATGATTAAATTAATCCTAAGTTTAAGTTCACTTTAAATAATCCTATTCAAAATGAAAGGCATCTTAAGATTAATTTAATTGAATTACTACCACATGACATATTTTAAATCATTCCTTTCCATCACATTTAACATGCATATGATTTATTCTTAAGTGTATCTATACATGCAACATATTTCAACACACTTAAATGATGAATGTATATGTATGCTTCAAATTTATATTTTATTTGATTCAATTATTTAAACATATTAATTTAAGGCTTTATCCAAATTCTTATAAAAAAAGGAGATAAGAATGAAATTAAATAGGCATGTGTCGTTGTTAAACCAGGGATGTTAGGTAAGAAAATGACCTCCTTGGAGCTAGCTAAAGCCTCGTATTCTCGGGATGTCTAGATTATAGACCCATTTGCATTCAAACATATGTAAATTCGTATACATGAAAATAGGAAGTAAGCTCCAAATCATATGGCTAATTAATTCAACCACTTAGTCAATTATGAATACATGCAGTTTTAATGTAATATGGGATTTTCATTCACTAATCACATATACATATACATGTACAAAGATTTAAGCAAGAACGTATCATTATTGAACTAGGGAAGTGAGGTAATCAAATGACCTCCTTGGGGTTAACTAAAGCCTCATATTCATGGGATGTCTAGACTATATTATTGCTTTTCTTGGACACACATGGATGTATACATAAATGAAGGAAAGAAAACCATTCAAATATTGTATATTTTTTATTGAATTATTTATATATTTGAATTAAAGCTCTATATAAATTCTAATGTTGAAATACATAAGAATGAAATCAAATGAGTATGTGCTATTATTAAACCAGGGAAGTGAGGTAATCAAATGACCTCTTTGGGTTAACTAAAGCCTCATGTTCTTGGGATGTCCAGACTATATACCCATTACCATTCAATCTTATATAAATCAACACATGAATAGAGGAAAGAGAACTCAACATTCATACACTTAAGCTATAAGCACTTGCATTTCTTATGTATTTCTAACTAGCATCATAACACATATTATTATTCATTTATAAGCTTTTGAAAATACATTTGGATTTAATAGTGATAATAGCCATGCATATATTAAATTAAATCAACACATGCAAGCTTACATAAAGGAAATTCATTTTATTTTACTTGATTTTAAAAAGATGGATGCATGAATTCAAATGACATATCAAATTTAACATGATTGGAAGGAGGACAATCAAATATAAGCATGTAATTAATTCAACTAAACTAGTTATTAAGAACAATCAAATCAAATAAGATTATTTAAAGCAAACCAAAGCTTGTTTATTAATTAAGTTTTAAATTTGATTTGATTTAAAGAGGAGAAGAGAAATCATCACTTATTGTTTTAAACCCATTCCCACATTAGTGATTTGATTTAATTTAAGGAAATTTAATTAAGTTGATTTTATGGGTTAATTAAGTTGAACCCTTAATTAGATGAATTAATTACTCTTACCTATGTCACCTTAAAGTAATTAACTAAATAATTATTATCCAACATGATATGCATGGAAAATAAACTTGCAATGATCATAGGAAATAAAAGGGGAATAATGCAATTGGCTCATGATTAATAGTCAATTAGATTAATGGACTTAATTAATTACTCTTATGGTTTTCCCACACATGTGGACTAATCCTAATTTCATTAAACTCTTTTAGGTTAAACACCCAAAGATCTACCCTTGGTTTAATTAAGGTCCGATGTGATTATGATTTCAATTTGATTAAGTGATTTGATTAATTAGTTAAATCTTAATTAATTTCATTTAAAAAATTATGAAATGAACTTGGAAAGGGGTCCCAACCCCTATTCCTTAGTTCACTTACTATTGAACAATGATTAATAAATTTAATTAACCAATTTATTACTATTTAAGGGATTAATCATTACATTAACTTAAAGGAGTAAGGTTTAATTAGTCAATTTTCCTAATTAAGTAAGCGATAAATCCCAAGAAAATCATGGGAGGTAGAGGTCATCCCATTAAATTATCCCAATAAATTTGGGATTAATTGCTCAAGTAATTACGGAGTAATTAAGCTAATAAATTTCATAATTAAATCTTAATTAAACCTTAATTACTATTCAAATATAGTTAAATCATACCTTTGAAATGAGTATTTATTTGCATTTTTTATTTCTATGATTTTATAAGTTTCAGCCATTAAAAATTATCTATAAAGTCTAATTAAAGACTAATCCTATTGGCGCCATGTGGCACACTAATGCAGCACACTTTCCATGTGGCACCGTGGGATTAGCTACTTAAAACTTATCCGACTTAGCACCTACGCGGATACGCTTTCTCATCTACCATTTAGATCGAATGGCTATGATTAATCGTACAGCTTAATAAGATTAAATTAGATCAATCTAGTGGATCTAATCATGATCGTCCATTTCGATCATGCAGAACAGACGTTACGTGATCTAACATCACATGAGTGAGGGAGAATGGAGTCTGTCCACTATTGCTCACTTGATCCGAGCTTACCTGAGCTTAGATCAACTCCAAAAAGATCCCAAACCTTCATGACATCGATCAGAGGGGATCCAATGGTCAAGATCACATGAGATGCAAGTTTTCCTCAAAAAGGTCCAACCCATTTTTGCCTGAGGATCAATTTTAGAAGCATACCTCACCGTAGCTCAAGACTAGTGGCTCGAATGATTGAGGAAGCTTCATCTAGTGGAGATGAAGCCCTGTTGAGTAAAAATTTGATTAATTCCTTGGCGTTCACTCAGAAGGCCATGAACTAATAATTTGGAGCTCGACTTTGATCAAAGTCCCACATCTGGTGCTCCACAAGCTTGGGAGATGATTCGATCTTGCTCGACGAGGCCTAAGGGAAATGCGTGCAAACTTAATTTTAGTTTGATGGAGAAATGGGGAAGTTAGGTCGGAAATGGGGTGTTCTATTTTGGGACAGAATGGCATTTTTTGATTGAGGAACGAGTTGGGAGCTAAGGGAATGGCTCTAGTAGCACGCCTTGGGTAGCTAGCGCTCTGAGGAATGATTTTTGTGTGTATTTGAGTGAAAATGAGGGGTTCTATACCCCTTCATCTTGATTGATGATGGGATAGTTTGGCTTCTTGTTGGCCATCTCGGAGTCGTGGGTGGCAAGGAGGGAGGTGAGTTGGCTTGGCTTGGTTGGTTGGAGGTGGCTACCAAGAAGGAATCATGGGTGTCCTATGGGTTTCCTCTAATAGGGAGGGTGAGGTGATTTCACCTCCCATGGGTCATGACCCAACCACCCTTGGGGTTAGGTGTCAGCCTAAGTGGACCATTGGGAGAGTCCCAAGTGGCCAAGGAATGGAAATGACCACTTATATGGGTGATTTGTTTCATGTGATGCCCTTGACCTAAGGGTAGAATGATCATTTGGCATTGGATTTGATTTAGCTAGATATGAAATGAGCCAAAAGTGGGTTAGCCCAAATTTCAAGTCAATTGGAGTTGATTTGGTTAGGTTTGGCTTAATTCGACCCATTTAGGTCAAACGTTGGGTCAAGTTGACCTATCGATCAAATTGAGTCAAACCATGGGTCGAGTCAAGTTCATATGATCATTTGGAATGTTTTGGTTCAATTGGTTTAGTTAAGTTTGGCTTAGATTTTATTTTGGCTCATTTGAATTCATTTGGGTCAAACAGGTTAAGTTGACCAATTTGATTAAATTGGCTAAATTGGTTTGGGTTGGGTGTTGGTTTGGGATTAGTTGACTAATTAATGATGATTGTATGCCTTTGTTTCAATGAATTTGGATTTCATTTTGATTTAGGCCAACTTGAACCTTTCGGTCAATTTTGGCTAAGTAGGTCAATTGGGTCCAATCATGGCTTTGGTCAAGTTCAACAATCAATTTGGAATGAACTTGAGCCAATGGTTGCAATCAATTTAGTTTTTATTTTGATTTGACCCAATTTGATCTTTTAGGTCAATTTGGGTCAACTTGGGTGAAGAAGGCCAATTGGGTTTGGTTTGACTCAATTGATTGTCAAGTCATATTCAAATATTGATTTTGATTTGGTATGAATCATAAGTTTCAAGGGATTTGGCTTAGTTATAATTTGGCTAGTTTAGGTTCATATGGGTTAAGGGGTTGACTTGGTCAAATGACCAAGTTGACTTCCTTTTTTGATAATTGATCAACCTAGGGTGATCAACAATCATGATGGGAGGTTTTGATGTACTTGGTTCAATCCAATTTGGGTAGGATCAGAACTTGGCTCAAATAGGTTAAATTAGCCACTTTGGGTCAAGTGGACCAATTGGGCTTAGTTGGCTTGATTTGGGTTGAGTTTGATTTACTTGAGTTTATATATGGATTTGGGATTTATATATAAATTTAATTGCAATTGGCTTGGGTTCAAATGGGTTTTGGTTCATTTTAACATTTCTAGTCAAAAGGGTTAAGTTGGGTTTGACTTGGGCTGATTTTGGTTTGGCTTGATGATTGTAAATTTCATTTATATTTGTGAATATAATTGAAGGTATGTTTGATTCATGAGAAAATAAATTGAATTTGGGTTTTGGAATGAAGGAATTTGGCTAAGTCCATGGAGTTGAGTCATGGTTTAGTTTGGATTTTGATTTGGTTTTATTTAATTTTGATAATTTAAATATGTATTTCATTTAAATTTATGAAGATGATTGAAAATATGATTGATTTGTGAGAAAATCAATTGAGTTTGACTTGATTTGGATTAAGATATGGCTAAGTCCATGGGGTAGGTCATATGGCATAGGAAAGGTTTTGATTTAATTATATTTAGTTTGATTTAGTTTTAATCATTTGAATGTAGATTTGATTTTTATTTAGGAAGATGATTAAAAATATAAATTGATTCTAAGAAAATCAATTGATTTTGGATGGATTTGGATTAAGATTTGGCTAAGTCTATGGGTAGGTCATATGGCTAAGAAGGTTTTCAAGTTTGATTTGATCATGGGCATCAATCATTTGGTTTTGGAATTTGGGTTTGGATTTGGATTTGAATTTGATGTTTGAATTGAACTTGAGGTTTTGTTTGAGATGGTGAACATGGATTGGATTTGAGTTGTAAGGTAGGTGGATTATCCCAATCCCTAAGGCATAACCTAATCCTATGGTTAACCCTTCTAAGTCTTTAGGCTTAGGTTAAGTGTTTACCTAATTGTTAGAAGTGTCTTATGACTGGGGAAGTCTTAGTGTCTAGAAGACTCCTAAGTCTAAGATGAAGATTGAATCACTCCAAAAGTGCAGAATGCCTTAGGCTCCATAGTGTTGCTCTTGGAGATAGATGATTGGAAGACCGAAGCCAAATTTCACAGTATAGACTTGGATACATCTTTGAACTTTTGCTTGGGAGATAATGGATACACTAGAAAAACATAGTTCCATCCTCTCTACTTTAGTGTATGAAGTTGGTGAGAGGTGGGATCGTTTACTGTGTCAAAAGAGGTCTCAAGCCATTTATAGTTCGCAAGGTCAGCATATATGATGATGCGGCTTACTACCTCCCCTAAAATCAACAAGTCTATTCTCGCAAACCTGGCCAATGTTTAAAATTAAAAGAAAATGAAAAGAAAATGAAAAAGAAAGAGAAAAAATAAAGAAAAGGAAAGACAAAATGAAAAATAAAATAAAAGGGAGCTGAAATAGAAATGGAGGAGGAAGTGGAGTCTGACATTAGATTCCACCGATAGTTTATTACTGCATTCAAAAATATGGGTAGGATAACCTGACCTCCACTAGGAAAAGGCAGCCAGAGGTAATCCTGTGGGTGAAAAACTTCTTTATTGGCCACCCAATAGAATATTTATCTTAGCTACCAGGAGTACACTGCTATCCATATAAACTTAGAATCTAGTTCATAGGATTAGTCTTATATGGTTAGCACTCCAACCAACTCTTCTCAGTAGTAGATTCCTTTGGAGGTGATACTTGAGCTAGATAATGATGAAAAATAGGCTCCAAAGCAAAGCATAAGTGTATCTAAGTCTATATATGAAATAGTTAGGCATGGGGAACCTTAGTCGTAACCCACTTTCTTCTTAAAAGTAGGGTTTAGTGGTTAAGAAGCCCTTAGTCATCCACAGTGTGAAGACTCGAGGTTTTTTTTTTTAGCATCATCCTCAAGTCAAGAAGTTGATGTAGAATTTGAGGATGATTCATATAAAGATTTAATTGAATTACTTTTGATTGGTACTTGCCTTGTGTTCATAATTTAGTAAAAATGGGTTAATCCCACATACTTGGTCAAAGCAGCATAGTACTACTGAAGGAATATGGAAGAACAAATTTAAAATCTCTCAATCAAGATGGGGACTATGATTCGATATAATAGGTCTAATCAATGATGACGATTACTGCTTAGTCATCACCAATCATTTGAAATCTGATAGGTTCTTCTCAAACCACATTAACTCATATGAGGAGGTGTGCTTAGAAACTTTAGATGATTCAAATGATTTTGAAGTCAAAGATGCACTATCAGAGTTCGAAGAAGAGATCAAGTCAACCATTGATGAGCTTAAGGAAATCAACTTAGAACGAAGAAGATCCACGCGACATACATCTTCTGTTGAATGAAATTGAAACCAATGACTTAGTTAGGCTATTGATTGAGTTTAAGGATTGCTTTGCATGGAGTTATGAAGATATGCCTAGATTGGCTCCTAAGCGATCCATAAATAAGCAATAGAACCTATTGCTAACCCTATCAAGCAAGCTCCTAGATGAATGTGATTAGACATAGAATAATAAGTCATCAAAAACTATCGATGGCTTCATCCGGAAGAAAAATACCCTACCTGGTTAGCTAGTGTCATCCCAATTAAAAGATAGAATGGTCAAATACATATATGCATCAATTTTAGGAATTTAAATAAGGCATGTCCAAAAGATGAATTTTCACTACCAATCCCTGAGCTGATGGTGGACATTGCCTCATCTTATGTAATATTCTCTTTCATGGATGGCTCATCTGGATATAACCAAATAAGTATGGCCTATGAAAATAAAAGAAACACTGCTTCTAGAACCTAGATCGAAATCTATTATTATATGGTCATGCCTTTTAGCCTTAAAAATGTTGATGCTACATACTAGTGGGCTATGACTCAAATCTTTGATGAACTCATTCATCATTAAGTTGACTTCTACGTTGATGATCTTATGGTCAAAAGTAGAGAAAAGGAAGACCATCTTTTTGACTTGAGAGTAGTTTTCAAATAGTTAAGAAAATTTAACCTTAAAAGGAACCCCCTGAAGTATGCATTTAGAGTATCTTCAAAAAAATTCTTTGGGTTTATTCTCTAATAACAAAGAATCGAAATTGATTCGAAGAAGATCAAGGCGATATTAGAAATGCCACCCCCTAAAAGTTTAACTCAACTTAAATCATTCCAAGGGTCATTGGCATATCTAAGATGCTTTATATCCATCCTATCGAGAAGATGTCAGCCATTCTCAGTACTTATCAAAATGGATGCCAAGTTTAAGTGGGATAACAAATGTGAGCATGCCTTTGAAGAAATCAAGCATTACCTGATGATGCAACCGATTCTAGCATTCCTTATCCGGAGCAAGTCATTCATGCTTTACACTGCTATGTTAGATGACTCCCTTGGTGCTTTATATCCAAAAGCTACAACACTACATGCTTCCTTATAAGGTGAACTTAATCTCTAGGATCAATCAACTATAGTATCTCATGACATGATCGATGTTATCCAAATGGTTAGAATGATGGTCCATGATCCTCTCACTTTGACATTACCTTCACCACTCTGCGGACATTAAAGGATAAGCACTACAAATTTCTAAGCAACATACCCACTTCCTGCGAGTCTTTTCTTAGTAATAATCTCCTGATGAACAAATCATGAACATAGGGGATACTAGTATTCATTATTGGGAGATGTAATTTGATGGTGCAACTTCCTCTCAAAGAGGAGAAGAGCCATAATCTGCTATACAAGGAAGACAAGGGTTGAAATAGTTCTCTTAACTCCAGACCTTGATGTGGTGTGATTCTCATATCAACTATCTAATCCTCACACCAATAATGAAGCCAAATATGAGGTTCTAATTGGTGGTCTAGAGTTAGTTGTTATTCCCAAGATCCGTAACATCAACATCTTCGGGATTCGCCTAGTCATCAACCAAATCATTCCTATAAGGTTATAAAGCCCAAGCTCCATCACTACCACAGTACACCATGGAGTTGTTGCCCAAATCCAAGAGGTTACCATTTATAAGATTCCTCGAGAGAGCATCATAGTGTATGCTTTATCCAAGCTTGCCAAAGAGTTGGCATATGAAGGATGAGTCCATATCAATAAAGGTCCAAAATAAACAAGTCTTATCCCTTATTGATATTGAACTCATCGAAAAGTACTCTCTTGAAGGGGAGTTTGCCATTACCAAGAAAGACAAGGAGTAAGATTGGAGGTAACCATTCATGAATTATTTAAATAAATGAAAACTACCTCATGAGAACTCCTAAGCCCATCAGATGAAACAAAGAGCACTTTCATATGTTCTTGTGGATGGTGTATTATACCAGCAATCTTTCAATCATAAGTGGTTATGTTGTTTAGTGATGCCCATAAGATCATGACCAAGGTACACTCAGGATTATGTGGAGCCAACCAATCTGATCCAAAGATAAAAGCCAAGATCAAGAGACTAGGATACTACTCGCCATCGATGATCAAAGATTGCATGGATACAGCTAGGCAATGCCACCAATTCAAAATACACGGTGTGGTCCTACACCAGCCACCCAACATTCTACATTCTACATTGGCTTTATGGCCATTCGAGTGTTGGGGTACTAACATAGTGGGCCTGATTGTTCCTCCTTCTTGCAAGGGTCATCGATTCATCTTAGCTTCTACTGACTACTTTTCCAAATGTACGAAGTCGATTCTACTCAAAGAGGCCACAACTCAGCATGAGCTCTAATTTTTTAGGAACCATATGGTATATAGGTTCGGAGTGTCTAGATGAATTTTATTTGATAATGGTACTGCATTCAAGAGCACTGAGATTAACAACTTTACCTAGAGACACAAGATAGATTGAAGATATTCTACCATCAACTAGCCGATGGAAAATAGCTTAGCAGAAGCCTTCAATAAAAATCTCATCTAAATACTAAAGATGACACTCGACAATAACAAGCTATAATGGCATGAGTAGTTAGTTGAAGTCTGGTGGGCCGACTGCACCACATATAGAACTCCAACTCAGTCTGCTCCTTTCTCCTTACTATCTGGGTCTAAAGTTGTTCTAGCATTAGAAGTCAAACTCCCATCATTAAGGATAGCTACGGGTAGTAAGATCATAATAGAGGAAAATACCAAGTTGCAGTTAAAAGAGCTCAAAGGTTTTGAGGAGAGATGCTTGTGAGCATGCAAAAACCTCAAGTTATACAAAGCTAAAATGATTCAAGCTCACAACAAGTTGGTCCATCCTAAAGCTTTTCATGTAAAAGAGTTTATTTTAATTCTAAGGAGACTGATTGTTGCCTGTCGTAAGATGGGAGGCAAGTTTGAACCCACTTGAGAAAGCCCTTTTGCCATAGGAGAGCACCCAATGCTTTCAAGAAATGGGCTCTACATAAACAAATATTATAAATCATGTTTAAAAATAATTATCATTAGTGAAAATTTTATTTTGAATTCAATCTCTTCCATGTCGAAAGTAATTTTATTTGTGAATCTACCATGATGTGTTTAGGGTAGGTGTAAGGAACTCGAGTGGCATTATATCCTTCATCGGCACAACACAAACACAAACTACACACAAAAATATAAAAGAAATACAATATCATTATCTTGGCTTCAAAGACACGCTTCAAAGCTTCCAATGTGTCAAATGGTCACAATGCTTTCTTATTTGGTCACTACACTAGCTCTATTAGTTTGGTAGGCCTTAATGCATGGTAAGCTACCTTATGTTTTTCATTTAAGAGGATGTGATTTGCTATTCTTCTTGATTAGCCTTTATGCACCAATTGGGTCAAGTATAGAAATTTAAAATAAGTCCCCTAGTGGCTCTTCCCTCGACTACTTTAAGTCTCGGTCCAGTTCCCCTGGCTCCCGCTAATAGTTGC
The DNA here is from genome assembly GCA_021442155.1 of Cymbidium sinense. Taxonomy (NCBI): domain Eukaryota; kingdom Viridiplantae; phylum Streptophyta; class Magnoliopsida; order Asparagales; family Orchidaceae; genus Cymbidium; species Cymbidium sinense. The sequence continues at coordinate 188,595,029 of CM038215.1, forward strand.
TCTAGGTCAGATAGCATTTGTTCTGCCAATGCTAGACTATCCCGATGATCAGTTACACTTGGAAAGTTGTAAGATTACATGCTTTCCTTCCAGATTGATCATTGCACACCGACGGGCACCTTAGGTTGGTTCGTTCTTACTATGCTGATGGATACACCACTCATACTGACAGATACACCTTAGGTTGGTTGGTTGTCATACCTTAGCATACACCATTCATGGTAGATGTAAGTCTATTATTCTTTCTCCTTGGGTTGGCCACCATACACCTATAGGCTTTCTAGGGCTCGTGGATAATGCCCCCTAAAGACCTCTCCTTTGGGCAATATATTTATCACACCTTTGTGACCCCATTTAGACACTACGTTACTATGGATTGTATAGTTTCCCTTTCCTAGTAACCACCCCTATGGTTGGAGAATCCATTTCGTGGATGTGCAGATTCTCTTGTGGTCCAATAAATCTGAAATTAGTCAAGGCCTACATAGCTCCTTCTCAGTGTGGTCCCTTGCACACTAATAGGGTCCATGCGAACATATAAACAAAATATATATTCACTTGTGGATTATGAGGACACCCCTAGCAGTACGCTTTCCCAAGAAGGCATCCTATCTTTAGGGCATTGTCAACAAAACTCCCTATTAGAATCACCTAACTACTCTTGAGTTGATATAAGTCCCTCGCGGCATTCACTTAGTAGTCAACCCTAAGCTGAATTCGATTTGTTATGCTACAAACTAGCCACCCCAGTGATTGTTCCCTCCTTTATAAGAAGTAAGTTTGCTACGTCTTTTTCCTAGCACAGTCATTGCACACTGATAGGCAACCCCTAGGTTGGCTAGCCCTACCCCACGGTAAGTAGAATTTCCCATTGGATTTGTAAATCTGAGATATGACAAGTCTGATATAGCCCCTTCTGAATGGGTCCATCACACACTGACATGGTCCATAAATTAAATATATCAAATTTGACCAAGCTCAAATCCTCAGCAGATATGCCCTTAATTCAAAATCAAACAAACCAAACAAACTAAATAAAATCACATGAAATGAAGATAAAATTAATCCTGCCTACTTTTGAGTTGGCATAAGTCCCCAACAACATTCACTCAGTAGTCTCCCTAGGTCAGGTTTGATTTGTTGTGCATCCAACAAGTCATCCCAACCGTTGTTCCTCAGTTTGGAAGATGTAAGTCTGATATGCCATCTTCTTAGCACAGTCGTTGCACATTAAAATGCAACCCCTTAGGTTGGCTAGCTCTACCCCACAGCTGGTGGACTATCCCTTTGGATTTATAAACTTGAGTTAGGTCAAGGCTGATATAGCCCCTTCTTAGTGGGTCCATCACACACCGACAGGGTCCTTACATTAACTCAGATTAAATTAAACCCAATCTAATGTTCCCCAATGGATTTAAATCACACCCTTCTCTATAGTGTAGCCCCTATTCATATATAAACAAGTTAAGTAAATAAATCAAATCCAAAACCAACCGCCCCAATAGTACAAAATTAAACCAACTCCCCCAGCAGAGTCTAAATCAAAGAAATCCAACCAAACTCTTATTCTCAGTGAATACATCCCCAAAAAAATCTATGAAATCAAACTCAAATCATAATCCCTAGCAGATAGTAAAACTTGCTTCCCTAGTGGAAGATCATATACCATCCCAAACTCGAGCCCATATCTCTCATAAATATGCCTCCACATCAATTAAAACAAATCAAATTAAATTTGATTCGATCTTAATACCCAGTGAATTATAGGTTCTTATCCCTAACGAATCTTCTTTCCATATATCATATAATTAAATCAAATTCAAACTTTATCCCTAGCAAATTTTCTTCTTCTATTCCCTTGACATAGACCCCTCGTATGTCATGTTCAATGCATGTGTGATCTCCTAGAGGGTCTCCCTCCATGTCCTTGACATGGAATTCTCATCAAATCTTATCTCTTCTCTTATGCACACCTTCAATATTTCAACCAAAAGCTTAACAATATATTCATTCAAATTACATCATCTTAACATTGTAATCAATATTATATGATATGTGATGGTGCAAGCTCAAACTAACTATATCATATCATGCTAAACATATTATAGTTTGAATTAACACACTATATTATATTATAATATATGATGTTATATTATAATTTGCTATAATATAATATATTGTCTAACATTACACCTCATTAGAATCACTTAAAAGGAACAAATAACAAAAAAATTTCAAAATATGAATAATGTTCATTTTGGATGTAAAATTATTATTTTTCTATTAGAAATGGCACAAAATAGCATAATTTTGGTGTTGCTTCTTGGTGTGTGCCATGAATTTGGCCAAATTATTCCATCTCAACCATCAAATTAACATTTTTGTTAATTTTTACCCAATGAATTATAACAAAAGTAAAACATACTAAAATGTACAATAACATTTAGTAACACACCACAACATTCATATATATGTGAAGTTATATTGTTATGTACATTATATTTAAATATGCTTTCATATAATATATTATCTTACATTACACCTTAAAATGAATCACTTTAAGAAAAAAAATTATAAAATTTGATTGAAAAATGAACATTTATTTTGGATGCAAAATTCCATTATTTTAATTAAATGACACACCATAGCACCCCCCCAATGATGTTCCCTAAAGCTTACCTTAAAAAATCCCATCATCTCACCTATAAATTAGTATTTTTATGAATTATACCAGTACAAACTCTACTACATCATACTATAACAAACTAAAATATGGTAAACAACAAGTAGTTATACATAATTGTATGCTATAATGCATGATTCTACGCTATGTTATGGAATCCTATATTTTAATACACTATAATATATTATATTATATTATGTTGCATATCACATCACAAGGGATTGCTTAAGATAAAAAATCATAAAATTTGTCTAAATAATAAAAAATTATATATTTTAGTCATATCACTTACATATTTTAAATTGAAATAATATATTATGATGCCATGCTCTACCTATTTTAAATTTGGCCATATTCCATCATTTTAAAGTCTAAATCAACATTTTTATAAATAATTCTAGTGTAGGCTCAATTGCATTATTGTAAAATACTAAAATAATTTAAAATACATAGAATAATATATTATGATACATGATTCTATACTATCCTACAACATATACTATTTATTTTGAACATAAAATCTTACTTTTTTAGAATACAAGTATGAAGTATGCCTTTGGTGCTACAACCTAATTCCCACTTCAAATTTAACAAATTTCATCATTTGATTTATTAAATCATTATTTTTATGATTTATATTAATATAGACTATAAGGCACAATACCATAATAGGCTAAAACATTTCAAAACATTTTATAACATCCAAAAGCACATCACTACATGCTCAAATATATGATGTTACATTATACTATAATAAATGGTAATATAATTTGATTTAGGGTTTAGGTTTAGCGTATTCAAATCTCTAATAGTCAAGGGAAAGTCTCTTGAAGAAAATTTCTTTAGCTGCTATAACTATGTTAGGATTAGGTCATTCTTTAGATCTAATCCTAATGACATCTTTATTTAAGGTATAGAGTTTAAGGTTTAGGGTTAGGGTTTAGGGATAGTTTAGGGTTGATGGATAGTTTAGGGCTTATTTAGGATAGAGAGTTTAGGGTTTGGAGTTTATGATTTAGGGTTTAGGGTTGTAGGTTTTAGGGTTTATGGTTTTAGGGTTTATGGTTTAGGGTTTAGAGTTTAGGGTTTATGGTTTTAGGGTTTAGGGTTTAGGGTTTAGGGTTTAGGCTTTAGGGTTTAGGGTTTAGGGTTTAGGGTTTAGGTTTTAGGTTTAGGGTTTAAGTTTTAATTTAGGATTTAGGGCTTAGGATTTATTATTTTTTTAATAGAGAAAAATTCATATTCAACATTTATTCTCTTCAATTTCATCAACCTTGTAGCACCCCAAGTTTTCTAAGACACAAATGATGACATAGACAAAAAATGAGCACCCATAGGGCAAATCAAAAACCCTAGGTAAGAACTCTCTCTACTATAAAGACACAGTTCCATAAGCCAGATCGAATCGCCCATTCTTCGCCTCTCTCTAGTCACCCCCTCTCAGGTAGTAGGATCTGCCATCATATCCTCGATCTCTCCCTCCACCACCATAACAATTATAACCTTCGTTTCTCCTCCTGCCTCCATAGCCACCACTGCTCTGACCACCACCTCCATATCCACTAGCTCCTCCAGATCCCCCCACCACCACTGCAATAACTACCACCTCTGCTTTCACCTCCACTACCAGATCTAGATTGAGCCTAATTGACAGTGATGTTCCTGCCATCAAGGTTCTGCACATTCTTAGGGTTTAGGGTTAGTTTAGGGTTTAAGGTTAGTTTAGGGTTTAGGGTTTAAGTTTAGTTTAGGGTTTAAAGTTTTGGGTTTAGTGTTTAGGGTTGTAGTATTTAACATTTAAGGTATAGGGTTTAGGGTTTAGGGTTTAGGGTTTTAGGGTTTAGCGTTTAAGATTTAGGGTTTATGGCTTAGAGTTTTGGGTTTATGGTTTACATGATGATTAGGGTTGTAGGTTTAGGGTTAATTTTAGGGTTTAGGATTTAGGGTTTATGTTTTTTTTTTAAATTAAACCCACAGGTTTTGGATTAGTTTATTTTATTTATTTGAGTTTATTTTATTTTATTTTAATTAGGTTTATTTTATTTAGTTTATTTATTTATTATGTATTTATTTTAGTTTAGGCTTTTTTATTTTAGTTTATTTTTTTAGGTTTAGGTTTATTTTAGTTGAGTTTTATTTTTGTTTTTAGGTTTAGGTTTTATTTTTTTATTTTAGGTTTAGGTTTAGGTTTTTATTTTATATCTTTAGGTTTAGGTTTTTATTTTAAGTTTCTTTTTAAGTTTTTTTTTAGGTAAGGTTTAGGTTTAGTTATTTATTTTATTTTATTTATTTTACATTTAGGTTTAGTTTATTTTAGATTTAGATTTAGGTTCAGGTTTAGGTTTTAGTTTAGGTTTTTATTTTATTTTTTTATTTTATTTTACTTAGGTTTAGGTTGTTTTATTTATTTTTGGTTTTATTTAGTTTAGGTTTATGTTTTTAGGTTTTTAGGGTTTAGGGTTTAGGGGTTAGGGTTTAGGGTTTAAGGTTTTAAAGTTTAGGGTTTAGGGTTGTAGGTTTAGGGTTCCATGGTCCGTTTGGGTGAGGGTTTTTTGTCCTTCCGAAAATTATGTAAACCCCAGGTTTAGGTTTATTTAGTCATTGTTTATTTATTTTACTTTATTTTAAGTTGAATATTTATTTAGTTTAGTTTATTCATTTTAGTTTTATGTTTTTATTTTTGTTTATTTTATATATTTAAGTTTATGTTTAAGTTTATTTTCTAGTTTAGGTTTTTTTTAGGTTTAAGTTTTATTATTTAATTTTAGGCTTAGGTTTAGGTTTTATTTTTTTTTAAGTTTAGGTTTTAGCAATTTTTTTTCTTACATTTTTGTTAGGCTTTATTTTCTAGTTTAGGTTTAGGTTTTTTTTAGTTTATTTTATTATATTTAGGGTTTAGGTTTAAGTTTAAATTTAGTTTATTTTAGGTTTAAGTTAGGGTTTTATTTATTTTAGTTTAGGTTTTCCTTTATTTTATTTTTATATTAGGTTTAAGTTTTTTTGTTTAGGGTTTAGTTTATTTTTTATTTATTTTTATATTTTATTTTTAAGTTTATTTTTTAGGTATCATTTTTATTTAGTTTTGTTTTATTTTATTTTAGGTTTATTTTATTTTATTTTAATTTTAGTTTTATTTTATTTACATTTTTTATTTTTTAGTTTACTTTAGGTTTTTATTTATTTTATTTTAGTATAGTATTTATTTCTTATTTTATTTTCTTTTTAGGTTTATGTTTATGTTTAGGTTTAGGATTTAGTTTAGGTTTTTATTTTATTTTGGTTTTTGTTTTTTTATTTATTTTATTTTTAGGTTTTATTTAGTTTAAGTTTAGGTTTTTATCTTTTTATGATTTATGGTTTAAGGTTTAAGTTTAGTTGAGGGTTTAGGGTTTTGGGTTTGGGGTTTAGGGTTTAGGGTTTAAGGTTTATGCTTTAGGGTTTAGGGTTTAGGGTTTAGGGTTTAGGGTTTACCATTTTAGGGTTTAGGGTTTAGGGTTTAGGTTTTTCGGTTAAGGGTTTTAGGGTTTAGGGTTTAGGGTTTAGGTTTTAGGTTTTAGGTCTAGGGCTTAGGTTTTATTTTAGGTTTTAAGGTTTTTGGTTTCTTTTTAATAGAGAAAAATCTATTTTCTACATTTCATTTTTTTGATTTGATCAACCAAGTAACACACCAAGTTTTCTAAGACATACTCAACAAAATAGATAAAAAATGAGCATACATAGAGCAAATCAAAAACCCTAGAAACCTAGAACCGTCTCTTCTATAAAGACATGATTGCATAAGTAGTAGATCAGATAAGCCATTCTTTAATTTCTCCAATTCCTATCAGAACCACCCCAGCCTCTCGAGTAGTGCGATCCACCATCATATCAGATCTCTCCTTACCACCACCACCACTACAACCTCGCCGCCTCCTCCCTCCATAACCACCACTGCTCTGACCACTACCTCCATATCCAGTAGCACCTCTAGATTCCCCACCACAACTGTGATAACCACCACTTCCATCTTCGCCTCCACGCCAGATCTAGACTGAACCTAAGTGATAGTGATGTTCCTGCCATCAAGGTTCTACCCATTCTTAGGGTTTAAGTTTATCAAGTTTTAGGGTTTAAGTTTTTTTTTTTTAATTTGTTTAATTACTTTAAGTTTAGGATTTTGGTTTGGGATTTAGGCTTTAGGCTTTAGGCTTTAGGCTTTAGGGTTTTAGGGTTATGCTTTTAGCATTTAGGGTTTATTGTTTAGGGTTTAGGGTTTTAAGGTTTAGGATTTCAAGGTTTAGGGTTTAGGGTTATGATTTAGAGTTTAGGATTTAGGGTTTAATGTTTAGGCTTCAGGATTTAGGGTTTTGAGGGTCCAAGGTTAATTTAGGCTTGTAATATTGGTTTAGGATTTTAGGGTTTTGGATTTAAGTTTAGGGTTAGTGGTTTAGGGGTTTAAGATTTGGGTTAGGTTTGGGAGTTGGGTAGTTTAGGTTTAGGATTTAGGGGTTTAGGTGTGGGGTAGTTTAGGGTGGGTAGGGTAGGTTAGGTTTAAAATTTTTTAACATATATTTTTTATTTTAACATATATTTACATTTAGTTTAGGGTTTAGGGCTTAAGGTTTAAGATTTAGGGTTTATGGTTTTTTAGGGTTTAGGGGCGTTTTAGGTTTAGCAGGGTTTAGGTTTAGGGTTTAGGGTTTAGGGTTGTAGATTTAGGGTTTTGGGCTTAGAGTTTAGACTAAACCCAAAACCCTAAACCCTAAAAACCTAAAAACCTAAACCTAAACTAAATAAATCCTTAAAAAAAAACCTAAACCTTAATAAATTAAAATAAAAATAAATAAAAAACCTAAATAAAAACCTAAATGTAAACCTTAAAATAATATAAAATAAACTAATAAAAATAAAGTAAAATAAAATATATAAAAACATAAACTAAACTAGAAAAGTAAAATAAATCTATGAATAAAAAACTTAAATAAAATAAAAACTAAAAGGAAAAATAAATAATTAATAAAAAATAAACAAAAAATAAAATAACAAAAGAAACCATAAACTTTAAACCCTAAACTCTAAACCCTAAACCTTAAACCTTAAATCCTAAACACTAAATCCTAAACTCTAAGCCCAAAATCCTAAATCTACAACCCTAAACCCTAAACCCTAAACCCTTAAAAACCCTAAACCTTAAATGCTAAACCCTAAAACCCTAAACGCTAAACCCTAAACCCTAAAAAACCATAAACCATAAACCTTAAACCTTAAACCCTAAACCCTAACCCTTCATACAACCCGAATCCTAAAACCCTCAACTGTAAACCCTAAGCACTAAACCCTAAACCTAAATCCTAAATCGTAAACCCTAAACCCTAAACCTTAAACCTTAAACAACCCTAAACAACCCTAAACCCTAAAACCCTAAATGCTAAACCCTAAACCCTAAACCTAAACCCTAAACCCTAAACCCTAAACCATAAAATAATAAATCCTAAAACCCTAAACCATAAACCCTAAGCATGTACCTAAAGTAATTAAATAAATTGAAAAATAAAATAAAAAAAATAAAAAAAATAAATTGAAAAATAAACCTGATCCCTAAAACCTAATAAACCTAAACCTAAACCTAAACCTAAACCTTAAACCCCAAACCATAAACCTAAACCTACTAAATTAATAAAAAATAAACCTAAACCCTATAACCTAATAAACCTAAACATAAACCTAAATCCTAAGAATGGGCAGAACCTTGATGGCAGGAACATCACCGTCAACCAGGCTCAGCCTAGATATGGTGGTGGAGGCGTAGGCAGAGGCGACAATTATCATAGTGGTGGTCGAAGTAGTGGTGGTTATGGAGGCGGGAGGAATGACGGAGGTTATAGCCGTTGTGGTGGCGGAGGGAGAAATTGGGATATGATGGTTGATCCCGCCACTCGAGAGGCCAGGGTGGTTCTGATGGGAACTGAGAAATCGAAAATGGTCGATCCGATCTGTTACTATTAGAACTATGTCTTCATAGTAGAGACGATTCTAGTTATCTAAGATTTTTGATTTGCTCTATGTGTACTCAGTTTTGTCTATGTTCTCGCTTGTGTCTTAGAAAACTTGGTGGGTTACTTGGTTGATGAAATTGAAAGGAAATGTTGATTTTATTCTCTATTAAAAAAAACCAAAAACCCTAAACCCTAAACTAAAATGTGAACCCCAAACCAAAAACATATACTCTAAACCCTAAACCATAAAAACCATAAACCTTAAACCATAAAAACCCTAAACCCCTAAACCCTAAAACCCAAACACTAAACCCTAAACTAAAACCATAAACCCTAAACCCTAAACCCTAAAACCTAAACCCTACACCCTAACCCCTAAACCCAAAAAAAACCCTAAACCTAAACCTAAACTCTAAGCCCTAAACCCTAAACCTAAACCCTAAACCTCTAACTTTAAACCCTAAACTTACAACCCTAAACCCTAAACCTAAATCCTAAATAAAACCTATACCTAAATCAAAACCCTAAACCTTAACTTTAAATCCTAAACCTCAAAACCCTAAACCCAAAACCATAAACCCTAAACCCCGAACCCTAAACCCAAAAAACCTAAAAACCTAAACCTAAACTAAATAAATCTTAAAAATAAAATAAATAAATAAACCTAAACCTAAATTACATAAAATAAAAATAAATAAAAACATCAACAAAACCTAAACCTAAACCTAAAAATAATATAAATAAACTAATAAAAATAATCTAAAATAAAATAAATAAAAACCTAAACTAAACTTAAAAATAAATTAAACTTAAGAATCAAATACCTAAATAAAATAAAAGCTAAACGTTAAAAAAAAACTAAAAATAAACCAAAAATAAAAATAAAAAAAATAAAACTATAAACCTTAAACCCTAAACTCCAAACTCTAAACCTTAAACCATAAATCCTAAACACTAAATCCTAAACTCTAATCCCTAAACCCTGAACCTACAACCCTAAACCCTAAACCCTAAACCCTAAATCCTAAACCCTAACCCCTAAACGCTAAACCCTAAAAAACCCTAAGCCTTAAATCATAAACCCTAAACCCTAAGTCCTAAAATAACCCTAACCTAAAATAAAATAAATAAAAACCTAAACTAAATTAAAAATAAAAACCCTATATAAAATAAAAACTAAACATAAAATAAAAATAAAATAAAATAAAAACTTAAACCTAAAAAATAAACCAAAAAATAAATAAAAATAAATCCTAAACCTTAAACTAAAAAAAACCTAAACCTAAAATAAAAATAAAATAAACCTAGACCTAAATAAAAATAAACTAAACTAAAATGAATAAAACCTAAACCTAAACTAAATAAAATAAAATAAATAAAAAATAAACTTACAACTAAACTTAAAATAAAACCTAAAAATAAGCCTAAGATAAAAACTTGAAACCTAAACCTAAAAAAATAAAATAAAAACCTAAACCTAAACCTAAAAATAAAAAAATAAAACCTAAACTTAAAAAATAAAATAAACATAAAACTAAATTAAAAAATAAATCTAAACCTAAACATAAAAAATAAACAAAAATAAAAACTTAAACTAAAATAAATAAACTAAACTAAATAAAAATAAAAATAAACCAAAATAAGTAAGTAAGAAATAAATTAAATAAACTTAAACCATTTTGTTTACATAATTTTAAAAAAATAAATAATAATAAAATAAACAAAAACCCTAACCCTAAACCCTAACCCCTACAACTAACCCTAAACCCTAAAACCCAAAACCCAAAACCCTAAACCATAAACCCTAAACTTTAAACCCTAAACCCTAAAAATTCTTAAACATTAAACCCTAAACCCTAAAACCCCAAACCCTAAACCTTAAAACCTAAACCTAAACTAAATAAATCCTAAAAATGAAATAAATAAAAAAATCTAAACCAAAATAAAATAAATAAATAAACCTAAATTAAAACCTAAACCTAAACCTAGAAATAATATAAAATATACTAATAAAAATAAACTAAAATAAATTAAATAAAACCTAAACTAAACTATAAATAAATAAACCTAAGAATAAAAAACCTAAATAAAATAAAAAATAAGCTTAAAATAAAATTTAAATAAACCTAAAATAAAATAAACTAAAACCTAAACATTAAAGCCTAAACCCAAATCCTAAAACCTAAACCATAAGTCCTAAACCTAAACTAACCCTAAACCCTAAGTCTAAACCCTAAACTAACCTAATCTTAAACCTTAAACCCTAAAGCTCCAAACCTTAATCTATAAACCTTAAACCCTAAACCTAAACCCCAGAAACTAAACCTAAAAAACCTAAACTAAACCTAAACTTAAAACTAAATAAACCTAAACCATGCTCCCTAAACTAAACCCTAAACCCAAAATAAAACCATAAACCATAAACCTAAACACTACCTAAACCTAAAATCATAAACCCTAAATCAGAATCCTAAACCAAACCATAAACCCTAAATAATAAAACCTAAACTCAAACCTTAACCTCAAAACCATAAACCCTAAGTTCTAAAATTCCCTAAACTAAACTAAAAACTAAACCCAAAAGTTTAAAGAGACTAAACCTAAATCTAAATCAATCCTAAAATAATAAACCTAAACCCTACACCTAAGCTAAAAAATAAAAATAAACATAAATAAAATGAAAATAAAATAAACTAAAATAATTAAAAAATAAACTAAATAAAACTTAACTTGTAAGTTTACTTAATTTTTATTAAGAAAACCCCTAAACCTTAAACACTAAACCCTAAATCCTAAGCCCTAAAACCCTAAACCCTAAAACTAACCCTAAACTGTAAAACCTAAACCTACAACCCTAAACCAATAATCCTAAACTCAAAACCCTAAACCCTAAACTCTTAAAAACCCTAAACACTAAATCCTAAACCCTAAACTCTAAACTAGCCCTAAATCCTAAACCTTAAAAACCCTAAACACTAAAGCCTAAACACTAAACCTAAACCTCCCCTAACCAAAAAAACCTTAAAACCATCAACCCTAAAACCCTAAACCCTAAACCTAAAACTAAAACTTACAAACCTAATCCCAAAATAAAAAAAAACATAAATTAAAATAAAATTAAAAAATAAATAAAATAAAAATGTAAACTAAAACCTAAACCTAAACCTAATAATAAAATAAAACAAATAATAATAATAAATTAAAATAAAATAAATATAAAACTAAACTAAATTAAAAAATAAACCAAACCTAAAAATTAAAAACTAAATAAAAAATAAAACTAAATGTAAAATAAAAATAAAAAAATAAACTTAAAATAAAATAAAATAAAACCCTAAACCTAACCTAAACCTAAACCCTAAACCCTAAACCCTAAATCTTAACCCTAAACCCTAAACTCTAAACCCTACACCTAACTAACCCTAAACCCTAAACCTAAGCCTAAACTTACTAAACCTAAAAAAACCCAAAACCATTAACCCAAAACCCTAAACTTAAACCTAAAGTTTTAACACTAAACCCTAAACCCTAAACCATACAACCATAACCCCTAAACCCTAAACCTTAAACCCTAATTCTAAACCATAAAACCCTAAGCCTAAACCCTAAAACCCTAACCTAAATCCTAATCCTTAAACCATAACCTTAAACCCTAAACCCTAAAGCATAAAACTTAACCTAAAGTAATTGAATAAATTAAAAAATAAACCTAAACCCTAAAACCTAATAAACCTAAACCTAAACACAAGCCCTAAGAATGGGCATAATCTTGATGACAGGAACATCACCATGAATTAGCTCATTCTAAATCTGTGGTAAGCTAAGATTTTGATTTGAGACCATTTATTATCTTTATTATCATTTACGTCTTAGAAAAATTGGTCTGTTACTTGGTTGATGAAATCGAAAAGAAGAAATGTTGAATCTAAATTTATTCTCCATTAAGAAAAGCCAAAAACCTTAAACCTTAAACCTTAAACCTAAACCCTAAACCCTAAACCCTAAAACCTAAACCCTAAAATCCTAAACCCTAAACCGTAAGCCCTAAACCTTAAAACCTAAACCCTAAACCCTAAACCCTAAACCCTAATCCCTAAACCCTAAACCCAAAAAACTTAGCCCAAAAAAATTAAAAATAAATAAATAAAGCTGAATTAAAACTTAAACCTAAACCAAAACCTAAACCTAAACCTATAAAGAAAATATAATAAAAAATAAAAACTAAACTAAAAATAAATAAACAAAAACTTAAGCTAAATTAAAAAATAAAAAACCTAAATAAAATAAAAACTAAACCTAAAATAAAAATAAAATAAATCTAAAATAACATAAAATAAAAACTAAATAAAAAACAAAACATAAAAAATAAACCTAAAAATAAATTAAAAATAAAACCTAAAACCTTAACTAAAAAAAAAACCTAAACCTAAAATAAAAATAAAATAAACCTAAACCCAAACTAAAATAAACTAAACTAAAATAAATAAAACTTAAACCTAAACTAAATAAAACAAAATAAAGAAATAATAAACTTAAACCTAAACTTAAAAAGAAAACCTTCAAATAAACTTAGAATAAATACTTGAAACCTAAACCTAAAAAAATAAATTAAAAATTAACCTAAACCTAAAAATAAAAAAAATTAAACCTAAACTAAAAAATAAAATAAAAATAAAACTAAACTAAAAAAATAAACGTAAACCTAAACCTAAACCTAAAAAAAACTATAATAAAAATCTAAACTAAAATAAATAAACCTAAAATAAATAAGCTAAACTAAATAAAAATAAAAATAACCCTAAATAAAAATAAGAAAATAAAATAAATTAAAATAAATAAAAAATAAACTAAAAAATAAAAAAATTTAAATATAAAATAAAACCCTAACCCTAAACCCTAACCCCTAAAACTAACCCTAAACCCTAAAACCCAAAACCCTAAACCCTAATCTCTAAACCTTAAACCTTAAACCCTAAACACTAAACCCTAAAATAAACAAACCTCCTAAAACCCTAAACTAAACCCTAAATTTTAAACAACCCTAAACCTAAACCCTAAAATAAACCTTAAATCTAAACCCTAAACCTAAACCCTAAACCCTAAATCCTAAATCTAAACTAACCCTAAACCTCTATAACTTAAACCCTAAACCAAATAAATAAGAAACTATAAACCTAAACCCTAAACTCTAAATCTAAAACTAAACCCTAAACCTGATAAATACTAAATTATAAATAAACCTATAATAAAATAAACTATCAAACTTAAACTTAGACCTAAACCCTAAGCTAAAACCCTAAACCCAAAATCCTAAACCTAAACCCTAAACTGAAACTAAAACAAACCCTAAAGTAAACTCTAAACCCTAAACCTAAACCATAAACCCTAAAATCTAAACCTTAAATCTAAAAGTATAAACCCTAAAAAACTTAAATCACACACTAAACCCTAAAAAAACCTAAATAAAAATTAAAATAAAATAAACTGAATAAAAAATAAACTAAATCTAAATCTGTTTACTTATAAAATACCATAAAATTTAAACACTAAACCCTAAATCCTAAACCCTAAACACGAAACCTTAAACCCTAAACTTACAACCCTAAACCAACAACCCTAAACTTAAAACCCTAACCCTAACCAAACCCTAAACTCTAAACCCTAAACCCTAAACCCTAAACCCTAACCATAAAACTAAATTATAAACCCTAAACCCTAAACTAACCTAAACCTTAAAAACCCTAAAGTCAAAACCCTAAGCCTTAAACCCTAAATGCTAAATTAACCCTAAACCCTAAACCCTAAAAACCCTAAACTCTAAAGCCTAAACACTAAACCCTAAATCATAAACCCTAACTCTAACACCATAAACTTTAAAACCCTAAACCTTAAACCCTAAACCCTAAACCTAAAAGCCTAGAAACCTAATCTTTAACTAAATAAGAAACCTAAACCTAAATAAAATAAAAAATGTAAACTAAAACTTAAACCTAAACCTAATACAAATAAATAATAATAAAATAAATATAAAGCTAAACTAAACTAAAAAAATAAAATAACCCTAAGAATAAAAAACCATAAAGCGATAATAGCATCACAGTGGTGGTGGGGATGGAGGTGCGGTGGATATAGGGTGGTGGTCGAAAGGGTGGTGTGGGAGGTGGGAGGAGTGATAGAGGTTACAGCTGTGGCGATGGAAGAGGGAGAGATCAAGGATATGATGGTGGATCTTGCTACTCAAGAAGCTAGGGTGGTTCTGATGGGAACTGAAGAAACTAATGAAAGGCAAATCCAATATGTTGTTTATGGAACCATGTTTTTATTGTAGAGATGGTTCTAGTTATCTAAGGTTTTTGATTTACTCTATGCGTGCCCATTTTTTATCAATGTTGTCGCTTCTGTATTAGTAAATTTGCTATGTTACTTGGTTGATGAAATTGAAAAGAAGAAATGTTGAATATGAGTTTGTTCTTTCTTAAACAAAAAGCCAAAAATCCTAAACCCTAAACTAAAACCTGAACCCTAAACCCTAAAAACCCTAAACCCTAAACCCTAAACCCTAAACCGTAAATGCTAAACCCTGAAACCCTAAACCCTAAGCACGAAACCCTAAAATCTAAACCCTAAACCTTAAACCCTAAACCCTAAACATTAATCCCTAATCTTGAAACCTAAAGTAACCTTAAACCCTAAACCAAAAAAGCCAAAAAAAATAAAAGCTAAATTAAATAAAACTTAAAAATAAGATGAATAAAAGATCCTAACGCAAAAAAAATAATATAATAAAATAGAAACCTTAACTAAAACCTAAACCTAAACCTAAACCTAAAAAGAAAATAAAATAAAAATCAAAAACTAAACTAAAATAAAATAAATAAAAACCTAGACTAAATAAAAAAATAAAAAACATAACTAAAAATATTGAATTGAAGGCATATTCACTGGGGATGTGAGCTCGGTCAAATTTGGCAAGTATAATTTATGGAACATGTCAGTGTGAGATAGACCCACTAAGAATAAGCTATATTAGACTTGTCCTATCTCAGATTTATAAATCCAAATGGATAGTCTACTAGTGGGGTAGAGCTGAAACCTGGCCTCTCGCAGTGCAATGATTGTGCTAGGAAGAAGGTGCAACAGACTTATATCTTCTAAAGCAAGGAACAACCACTGGGGTGACCTGTTGGTAGCACAACAAATCAAACTCGACTTAGGGGAGACTACTGAGTGAATGCCACTGGGAACTTATATCAACTCAAGAGTAGTCAGGCGATTCCTATAGGGAGTTTTGCTGACACTGCCCTAAAGATAGGATGCCTTCTTGGGAGAAGGTATCGCTATGGGTGTCCTCCTATTTCATAAGTTAATATATATTTTGTTTATATGTTTTCATGGACCCTATTAGTGTACAAGGGACCACACTAAAAAGGTGCTATGTCAGCCTTAACTTATCTCAAGTTTACTAGACTAAGGCAAAATTTGCACTTCCATAGGATGGATTCTCCAACCACAGGGGTGGTTAAAGAGGGGAACTGCCCACTGAGTAACCCAATGTAGTGTCTAAATGGGTTATGTTATCCAAATGTAGTACCCATAGGGGAGGTGTTGCTAGGGGCATTATCCTGAGCCCTAGAAAGGAAAGTCTATAAGCTTACGGTGGCCAACTCAATAAGAAACCATAGTAGACTTACATCTGCCATGAGCGAAGTATCCTAAGGTACGATAACCAACTAACTTAAGGTGTATCCATCAGCATGAGTGGTGGATCAGTCAGCATAGTGATAACCAACCAACCTAAGGTTCCAATCAGTGTGCAATATTCAATCTGGAAAGAAAGTGTGTAGGCTTATAACTTTCCAAGCAGAACTGATCATCGGGATAGTCTGTTGTCGATGGGATAAATGCTATTTGAGATAGAGCGACTACTAAGGGGGAGCCCCGAGGAAGGATTGGACCCAAACTTGAAGTAGTAAGGAGGGAACAAGCTAATTGGGGACTTATCCTAATCCTCAAATATACTCGACCCAATCAGTGCATGAAATCTAATCCAAGAAGAAAGTGTAACAGACACACATCCTATTAAATGAAACCAACTTGAGGTAGCCTACCGGCCATGTAGTAAGCTCTACCAAACTAATAAGGCTCTCATCAGTGAGCAATGGCCAAGTAAGGACCATAACAAACTTACATCTTCCAAAGCAAGAAGACCACTAGGGTAATACACTAGTAGGGTGGCACATTAGCCTGACCTAGAGCAGCTACTAAGTGATTGCTTCTGAGGTAGTTATCTCAACTTAGAGTAGCCCTAGATAAAAGATATGTATTTGTTTTATATGTTTGTGTGTAGTTTGTATTTGTGTTGTGTCAATGAAGGATAGGATGCAGCTTGGGTTCCTTACACCTACCCTAAACACATCATGACAGATTCACAAATAAAAATACTTTCAACATGAAACATACTGAATTCAAAATCAAATTTTCATTGATGGTAATTATTTTTAAAAATGATTTATAATATTTCTTTAAGTAGAGCATGTTGATTGGAAGCATTGGGCGCTCTCCCTTATGATTAATAAGCTAATAAGATCATTTTTGGTAGGCTTTCTCTATGGAAAAAGGGCCTTCCCAAGTGGGTTCAAACATGTCTCCCATCTTATGATGGGCAACAATTGGTCTCCTTAGAATTAAAATAAGCTCTCCTATGTGAAAAGATCTAGAAATGACCAACTTATTGTGGGCTTGAATCATTTTAGCTTGGTACAACTCGAGGTTTTAGCATGCCCGCAAGCATCTATCCTTCAAACCTTCAAACTTTTCTAACCGCAACTTGGCGTTCTGCTCTATTGTGATCTTGCTACCCGTGGCTATCCTTAGTGAAGGGGGTTAGACTTCTAATTGTAGAACGACTTAGGACCCATACACTAAGGAGAAAGGAGTAGATTATGTTGGAGTTCTATATGTGGTGTGGTAGGCCCACAAGGCATCAACTAACTGCTCATGCTACTATCACTTATTGTTGTCGAGCATCTTCTTTAATATTTGGATGAGAGTTTTGTTGAAGGCTTCTGCTAAGTCATCTGCCATCAGGTAGTTAATGGTAGAATATCTCTAATCAATATTATGTCTTTGGGGAAAGTTTTTGATCTCGGTGCTCTTGAATGCAATACCATTATCAGATATAATTCATCAAAGCACTCCGAACCAATAAATGATATGGTTCCTAAAAAATTGAAGCACATACTGAGCTATGACCTCTTTGAGTGGAATTGCCTTTGCCCATTTGGAAAAGTTGTCAGTAGTAGCTAAGATGAACCGATGACCCTTAGAAGAATGAGGATCAATTTGACCCACTAAGTTGGTACGCCAACACTCGAATGGCCATGAGGCTAGTGTAAGATGTAGAATGTTGGATGGTTGGTGTAGGACCACACCATGTATTTGACATTGGTGGTATCGCCTAGCCGTATCCATGCAATCTTTGATCATCAACAGCCAGTAGTATTCTATTATCTTGATCTTGGTTTTCATCTTTGAACCAGATTGGTTGGGTCCACATAACCCTAAGTGTACCTCAGTCATGATCTTATGGGCTTCGCGTATGTCTAAATAATGTAACCACATATGATCAAAAGACCATCGGTACAAGACACCATCCACAAGAGCATAGGAAAGTGCTCTCTATTTCATCTGATGGGCTTGGGACTTCTCTTAAGGTAGTTGTCCTTTATTTACGTAATCCATGAATAGTTGCCTCCAGTTTAACTCCTCGTCTTTCTTCGTAATGGAAACCTACCCTTCATGAGAGTACTTTTTGATGACTTCAATGTCAATAAGGGATAAGACTTATCTATTTTAGACTTTTATTAATATGGACTCATCCTTCAGACATGCCAACTCCTTCACAAGCTTGGCTAAAGCATACACTATGATGTTCTCTCCTTGAGGAATCTTATAAATGGTAACCTCTAAAATTTGGGCCAAGAACACTGTACTTATGGTGGTGATGGAGCTTTATAACCTTAAAGGACCGGATTTGGTTGATAACTAGAGAATCCTTGAAGGTGTTGATGTTCTAGATGCTTAGAGTAAAGGCTAACTCCAGACTGGAAATCAAAGCCTCATATTTGGCTTCATTATTGGTGCAAGGATTAGACGGAAGATATGAGAATCTCATCACATCATAGTTCAGAGTTAAGAGAACTATTCCTACCCCTACCTTTCTTTGAATAGTATATTATGGTTCTTCTCCTCTTTGAGAAGAAGCCACACCATCAAAGTACATCTCACAATAGTGAATTCTAGTATCCCCTAAGTTCATGATTTGTTCATCAGGGTGATCAATACTAAGTAGAGAGTCAGCAAGAAGTGCTGCTAAGAAATTCTCTAGCACTTGTCCTTTCATCGCAAGGAGGGGTATGAAGGTAATGTCAAACTACAAGAGGATCATGGACCATCGTGCCAACCATTCAGATAGCATCAGTTGTGTCATGAGATATTATAGTGGATTGATCCTAGAGATCAGGTTTACCTTATGAGAAAGAATGTAGTGTTATAGCTTTTGGGATGCAAAGATTAAAGCTAGGAAATGCTTCTCAATGGGTGGATAATTAGTCTCAACAGGGATTAGACGATGGCTAAGGTAGTAGAGTGTGTTTTCCTTCCCTTCGTCGTTGGCTTGGACCAACAAAATATCAAGGGAGTCATCTAAAACAATAGTGTAAAGTATGAGTGACTTGCCCAAGATAGGGGCTGCTAGAACTAACGACATCATCAAGTAATGCTTGATGTCTTCGAAGGCATGCTCACACTTGTCATCCCACTTGAACTTGGCATCCTTTTTGACAAGTGCTATGAATGGCTGACATCTTCTTGATAGGTTGGATATAAAGCGTCATAGATATGCCAACCCTTGGAATGATCCTGAGTTGAGTTAAACTTTTAGGGGTGGAATTTCTAATATTTCCTTGATCTTCTCTGTATTGATTTTAATTCTCTTATGTCAGACAACAAACCTAAGAAATTTCCCTGAAGCTACTGTGAATGAACAATTCACGGGGTTCATTTTGAGGTTAAAGTATCTTAACTAATCAAAAACTACTCTCAAGTCAGATAGATGGTTTTCCCTTTCTCAACTTTTGACCATGAGATTATCGACATAGCACTCGACTTGATGATGAATGAGTTCATTGAAGATTTGAGTCATAGCCCACTGACATGTAGCACTGACATTTTTATGGTTGAAAGGCATGACCTTATAGTAATAGATTCCGATCAAGGTTCTAAAAGCAATGTTTCTATCATCTTTATGGTCCATCTCTATTTGGTTATATCTAGATGAGTCATCCATGAGAGAGAAGACTGCATAAGATGAGGAAATATCCACCATCAGCTTCATGATTGGTAGTAGAAATTCATCTTTCGGACACGCCTTATTTAAATCCCTAACATCGATGTGTATAAGAATTTGTCCAATCTTCTTCTTCACTAAGATGATTCTGCCTAACCATGTAGGGTATTTTTCTTTTTAGATGAAGCCAACATTGATCAGTTTCCTGACTACATAAATGTGCTATTATTCTATGTCTAATCGCATGCATCTAGGAGCTTGCTTGATAGTGTTAGTAATAGGCTTTATTACTAGTTTATGAACTGCTACATCAAGAGCCAGTGCAGGCATCTCTTCATAACTCCATGCAAAGTAGTCCTTAAACTCAGTCAATAGCCTAACTAAGTCATTAGTTTAAATTTTATTCAATAAAGAATTGATGTATGTCGAGCGTGGATCTTCTTCAGTTCCTAAGTTGATTTCCCTGAGCTCATTGATGGTTGACTTGATCTCTACTTCAAACTTTGGTGGTGCATCTTTGACTTCAAAATCATCTAGATTATCTAAAGTTTCTAAGCACAGCTCCACATATGAGTTAATGTTATTTGAAAAGAACCTATCAAATTTAAAATGATCGGTGATGACTATGCAATAATCATCATCATTGGACATTTACATCAAATCTAGTCTTGGTCTTGATTGAGAGCTTTTGCATTTATTCTTCCATATTCTTTCGGAGTAGTCTGACTTGTGCTTTGACGAAGTATGTGGGATTAACCCATTCTTTGCTAAATTATGAACACAAGGCAAGTACCAATCAAAAATTAATTCTATTAAATCATTATATGAATCATCCTCAAGTTCTACATCAACTTCTTGACTTGAGGATGATGCTCTCAAAAAGAACCTCTAAGTCTTCACACCTGTCGATGACTTAGGGGCTTCCTTAACTACCAAACCCTCAACTTTTTGAAAGGAAAGTGGGACTAGAGCTAAGGTTCCCAACTAATGCCTAATTATTTTACATATAGACTTGGATACACTTATGCTTTTCTTTGGAGCCTAATCTTCATCGCTATCTGGCTCAAGTGTCACCTCCAAAGGAATCTACTACTGAGAAGAGCTAGCTGGTGAGCTAACCATATAAGACTCATCCTATGAACTAGATTCTAAGTCTATATGGATAGCATGTGTACTCCTGGTAGCTAGGACATATCTTCTATTGGGTGGCCAATAAAGAGGTTTTCCACCCCTAAGACAACCTCTAAACTAGCCTCTTCCTCTGCCTAGTGGAGGTCAGATCGTCCTACCCATATGTTCAAATGGAGTAACGAACTATTGGAGGAATCGATTGTCAGGCCCCACTTCCTCTTCCATGTCTATTTTCACTCTCATTTATTTTTTTTCATTTTCTCTCTTCTTTTCTTTTTGTTTTTTTATTTTAATTATTTTTCTTTTATTTTAAACTTTGAGCAAGTTTACAAGAATAGACTTGTTGATTTTGATAGAGGTAGTAAGTTGCATTCTCATATATGCTGACCTCGTGAATGGTAAATGGTTAGAGATCTCTTTGACATTGTAGACAATCCACTTCTCACGAACTTCATACACTGATATAGAGAGGATGGAACTATGTTGCTCTCATGTATGCATGGTCTCCCAAGCAAAGCGTTGAAAGATGTATCCAAATTTATAATGTAAAACTTGGCTTCGGTCTTCCAATCATCTATCTCCAAGGGCAACACTATGGATCCTAAGTCCTGTTTACCTCACTTTGCAGATTCAATCTTCCAATCTTAGACTTAGGAGTCTTCTAGACACAAAGCCTTCCCTAGTCATAAGACACTTCTAACAAATAGGTAAACACTTAACCTAAGCATAAATACTTAGAATGGTTAAAAATAGGATTAGGTTAGGCCTTAGGGATTAGGATGATCCACCTACCCTACAACCCAAATCCAATCCAAGTTCACCTTCTCAAATCAAACCTCAAGTTTAATTCAAACATCAAATTCAAATCCAAATCCAAACCCAAATTCCAAAACCAAATGATTGAAGCACATGATCAAATCCAAACATGAAACCCTTCCTAAGCAATATGACCTATCCCATGGACTTAGACAAATCTTAATCCAAATCAATACAAAATCAATTGATTTTATCATAATCAATTTATATCTTCAATCATCTTCTTAAATATAAATCAAATCTACATTCAAATGAGCAAAACTAAATAAACTAAATCAAATTAAATCAAAACCCTTCCTAAGCCATATGCCCTATCCCATTAACTTAGCCAAATATTATTCCAAATCAAGTCAAACTCAAATGATTTTCTCACAACTCAATCATATTTTCAATCATCTTCAGAAATTTAAATGAAATATACATTTATATCATCAAAACTATATCAAACCAAATCAAAATCCAAACCTAAGCCACATGTCCCAACTCCCTGGACTTAGCCAAATTCCTTCATTCCAAAACCCAAATTCAATTGATTTTCTCATGAAGCAATCATAAATTCAATTATATTCACAAATATAAATGAAATCTACAATCATCAAGCTGAACCAAAATCAACCCAAGTTAAACCCAACTAAACCCTTTTGACTTGAAATGTTCAAATGATCCAAAACCCATTTCAACCCAAGCCAATTGTAATTGAATTTCAACTAAATCAATCTCAACTAAAACAAACTCAACCCAAAATCAAGCCAACTAAACCCAATTGGTCCACTTGACCCAAAGTGGCCAATTTGACCTATTTGAGCCAAGTTCTGATCCTACCCAAGTTGGATTGAACCAAGCCCATCAAAACCTTCCATCATGATTGTTGATCACCCTAAGTTCATCAATTTTCACAAATTGTGTCAAACCAAGTCAACTTGGTCATTTGATCAAGTCAGCCCCATAACCCATATGAACCCAAACTATCCAGATTGGAACTTATGCCAAATCCCTTAAAACCAATGATTCATACTAAATCAAAATCAATATTTGAATATAACTTGGCCTTCAATTGAGTCAAACCAAACCCAATTGGCTCTCTTGACCCAAGTTAACCCAAATTGACCTAATAGATCAAATCATCTCAAATCAAAATATAAACTAAATTGATTGCAACTAATGGCTCAAGTTCATTCTAAATTGATTATTTAACTTGACCAAAGCCATGATAGGACCCAATTGAACCCAATTGACCTACTTAGCCCAAATTGACCTATAGGATCAAGTTGCCTAAATCAAAACCAAATCCAAATTAATTGAAACCAAAGCCTATAATCATCTTCAATTGGTCAACTAAACCCAAGCCAATTTGGCTAATGAGGCCAAATGGTTCAACTTATCCCATTTGACTCAAAATGAATTAAAATTAGCCAAAATAAAATATAAGGCAAACTAAACCAAACCAATTGAACCAAAATATCCCAAATGATCATATGAACTTGACCAAATTCTTTGTTTGACCCAATTTTACCAATTGGTCAACTTGACCCAACCTAACCTAATTTGACCTAAATGAGTCAAATTGAGCCAAACCTAACCATATCAACTCCAATTGACTTGAAGTTTAGGCTAACCCACTTTTGAATAATTTCACCCGCCCAAATCAAATCCAATGCCAAATGATCATTCTACCTTGGGTCAAGGGCATCACATGAGACAAATCACCCATGTAAGTGGTCATTTCCATTCATTGATTAGTTGCTCTCCCAATGGTCCACCTAGGCACCTACGACACTGCCCAACCTGACCCAAGGTGGTTTGGTGGCCATGACCCATGGGAGGTGAAATCACCTCGCCTCCCCATCTGAGCATTTGAAACCCACAGACACCCATGATTCCTCCTTCCTTACCTCCACACCTTCAACCAACCATGCTGAGGTAACTCACATCCTCCCTGCCACCCATCACTCCCTAAGATGGTCTCACTTCCACTAGAAGCCAAACCCGATCCCATCATTCGATCAAGAGGAAGGGGGGTATACACCCCCTTGTTTCCACTCAAATACACACAAAAAAAATCATTCTTCAGAGCCCTAGCTACCCAAGATGAGCTGCTAGGGCCATTCCCTAAGCTCCCAAGCTTGTTCATCAATCAAAAAATGCCATTCCCATCTATCTCAAAATAGGAGACTCTGATTTCTGACCTAACTTCCCCATTTCTTCATCAAGCTCAAAGTAACTTTGCACGCACCTTCTCTAGGCCTCATCAAGTGGTTTGTCCAAGCTGTCGAGTGGTTTGTCCTCTTTTGTGGAGATAAACCAAATACCCATTTTTAGCCTTAGATTTAGGTTGTGCTTTCAGCCTTTGCCAAAGCTCCCTAGATTTAGGTTTTGAGGTTGCTTCTCTCCTTTGGGCCATAAGCTTAATTCCTCACCTCTTAGGAATTTCCTTAATCTTGTGTTAAGGAATTATAAGTCCTAAATTTTTATTAAAAAATTTAACTCAAATTAACTAAATCAATTCAAAAATGTAAAGCCCAACTGTAGGATAATTTGAGATCCTTGTTAAGTTTCCTAACCTCATGAGCATCTCTTACTTATCTTTCATTTTGTCTTTGATAATAAACCCCCTCCCCCTTCTTTGATCAATCCCATTTGATCTTCAAAAATGAACCAATAGATTGATAGTCCTTTCCTATTGAAATCTTTGAAGACAATAATAATTTACCTTAATCGAGAATTTTCCTAAGGAATCACCATTTCTTAGGATGTAATTAACTATAGGTGCTTGCCCTTATAGGAAACTTAATGAACTCGATTTAAAATAAACCCTGCTATACTTTTCCATGTAAAGTAGGGTAAGAATCTTTGGCAGGCTCATCATCCTTAGGAGTCCTTATTGAGGTGATTAGGTCCATTAAAGGCCAGTGACTTCTATCTTTCAAGATAGTACACTATTTCCTTAATGATGTACTCGATCACCTGAATAAGTATATTTGTGGATCTACATGACATCTTAAAAAGATGAATTTCTATAGGCTTGCCTCTTTCATTTCTCCCAATAGATTTGAAAGGTGACTCCCATATTAGAAATTTTTCACCATAGGAGGAGTGGCTTTGAAATTTATCTAAATTTAGAACCCACATTCAACTAATTTAGGTATGTTAAATGAGGTTAAAATGTTTTGGAGAGGCTCTTAATTGATGCTTCCATTAGCTCATAATTGAATTTGATTGTATATTTTGGACCGTCATTTAACAAATTTGGGTATGCTAAATGGAGGGTCAATTGAATTTATTTTGGATTTGATTTTGGAATCTTCACTTAGAAAATTTATGTATGCTAAATGAGATACAAGTGCATGTTTGAAAATAATTTTTGAATGCATTTTTGTTATTTTCGATGATGTGTGTCATGTGTTTGATTTGTTGAATTCGATTTGAAAATGGGATCCTTGCTTAGAAAATTTTGGTATGCTAAGTGATGCCCAATGTGTTTGATGTATTTTGATTTGATTTTGAAAAATGTGACCTTTACTTAACAAACTCGGTATATTAAGTAGGGCTCAAGTGTGTTTGATGTGTTTGTTTCATTTTGTTTTGAAAAAAGAGAACTTCTATTTAACAAATGTGGTATGTTAAATAAAGTTTAATATGTTAAATAAAGTTCAAATTGTTTTCAATTTTAAAATGAGGACCATTTGACAAATTTGGGTATGTCAAATGGTGTTCAAGTGTGTTTGATTTTTTTGTGATTTTAAAAAGGGAACTCTACTTAGAAAATGTGGGTATGTTAAGCAGAGTACCATTTGATTTTGATTTTGAAAAAGGGAATTCTCATTTGACAAATTTGGGTATGTCAAATGGAATTTAAATATGTTTTAATTTTTAGTGATTTTGGAAAAGGGGACTTCCAGTTAACAAATTTAGGTATGTTAAATGGAAATCAATTATATTTTTCTTTTTTATTTTCAAAGATAGGATATTTGTGTGTGATGTTGCTTTTGAAAAGCGAAATTCCAACTTAGCACATGCAGGATGTTCTAAATGAAATTTTAATTCTATGCATGATCTTATTTGAAAATAAAATCTTCATTCAACAAGCTTAGGTGTGTTGAATGGAGATTACTATTTTGAAATATGTGCTTTTCAAAAGGATTTTAAAATTATTTGATTTTAAATTTTTAAAAGAACCTCCATGTAACAATCATGGATATTTTTGCAAGAGGTGTGGTTATCTTTAAATGTAGATATTTTGTCATGTGAATTTTAATTTGAGAAGTGTTATTTGAAATTATATATTTTTTTAAAGAGTTTAATTTCTTAAGTATGAAATGAACCTTGCCTCACCAAGAGAATGGTAAAGAGGTTCTAACTTTTTAGTCATGTCCTTTAGTTAATTAAAAAATTTATTTACCTATTGGGGGACCCAATATGGCTTTTAAGACCTACATGGAGTGAGGTCTTAAAAGCTAAAGGATGTTAGCTAGCTCAACCTAAGGATAAAATAGGCTAAGTGCCAACGAAAAGAAATATACTATTGGAATCATATAAAATACAAGTCCACTATAGATGTTTGGAGACAATAATTGCTACTAGAGATGGAGAGAGAAACCCTCCCCAGTGGAGTAGCTAGAAAAATCTATGGTGTTTATTTTTTAGATATGGGACACCACACAGATCTTAAGGGGAACTTATTAAAATGATCAGGTATGACATTAAGGAAAGTTGCAGTATCTCAAAAGATAGAAATCATCACCATGTAATGGATATAATAACTTAATAAGGACTCCAAAGGCATGATGGGTCTTCGAATGTACTAAAGATTTTTCCCCTACTTTACATGGAAAAGTAAAATAGGGATTATATTAAGTCGGGTTCATTTAGTTCACTATGTAGGCTAGCCTCCATTGTTAATTACATCTTAAGGGATGTGAATCACTTATGAATAATCTCGATTAAAGTATCAATTAAAATCTTCAATGATTTCAAGGCTAGACTATCAAAGGATTAGTTGTATTGGAAAATCAAGTGGGAAAACCCAAGGAGAAGACTTATTATCGAAGCCAAAGGAAACAAGTAGGGAATGCTCTTTATACTAGGAAACTTGATGAGCATTTGAACCTATCCTATAATTTGGCTTTATAATTTTGAAATTAAAGAGAAGAATAATAGTGCTAAAGTTGACATTTCATTAGAAAGCTAGGACTTGTAATCCAACAACACAAGATTGTGGGATGCCTAAGAGGTGAGGATTTATGCTTGTAGGTCAAAAGAAATAACCACCTCAGATCTTAAATCTATGGAGTTTTAGCATAAGCCAAAGCGAGGCCTAAATCTAAGTGAAAATGGGCATATGGTTTAACTCCATAAGAGAGGATAAATTGTCCGACTGCTGGACTTACAACTGCCTAGAGTGGCAGCCAGCTAACACCTCCTGTGCTTTAAATCCATGAAGTCTGGTCATATGATTTGTAAGATTAGTTATGCTATTATTTAATTATAAAAAAACTAAAGTTCTTAAAACCACTCCCTAAGAGACTAGAGCATGAGTGGTATGAGCATTTGACTTAGTCTTGTGCAAAATCTTTTTAAATTTTATTTATTTTGACACTTCATTTTGACACTTCATTTTGACATAGGCTTTTACCTTTTGATGCCTACATGCATGATGAAATAAGGTTGTTGGCTAAATCAGTAAGAAAGGGGTATTTTCCAACACAAGGGATGCCCTCACAAGTCAAGAATTTCACTATCATGCAAGGATGAAAATCCTCTATTTTCAAGAGCGAAATAATATGATGTGCATTTTGTTGGCCATTCAATATTCAGCTAAGGGGTTGCTAAATCTTTTAATTATCTTGATTTATTTCCTAGGCTTTATGTGAGGTTATGAATTGCTTAAAACTTTAGTTATGAGTTGTAGTAGGGTAGAAAGGTTAATTTTTTTTTCTAAGAGCCTAATCACATTCCAGGCCATACATTCAAACATCAAACATATAAGGAAACTAATAAAATCAAGCCATCCTAATTGTGAACTTTAAACACAACATCGAACCATTTTTATAGCTAACATAAAAGAATAATAGGCTAGTGCGGTAGGGTGCTGTCGTACAACATGAAAAGAAAAATGGGTAGCCGAGCTCTACCCTTATACAACGTAGTACATAAAAGAATAATTTGCAATTTACAAATGATAAATGATATGGGGGGTCTTCAAGTCTTCATGTCTTCATGTACCTTCCTCCTTTGATTTTGTTTGTTCCACTTCAAAGGCATCACATGGCCTCCTAGGACAAAGCCTTCTAGCCAATGCTCTTCCTTATACCCTCATAGCACTAATCCTAATTTATAATTTAAAATTACATTAAAAATGAGAAAAGTAAATCTAACTACACCTACAAGATAGGTGTTAGCTAAACACACATACAACCCAAGCAATTATATTTATAATTTAGACTTAGCACCCTGCACATGGGTAATAAAACCCACCTTTCTTAACTTGTGTTATGCTTAGAGGCATAAGCAACCTGCAAAGAGAACATTGATATTTATTTTTAAGCAGCCCCTTAAATATAATCCCATATAGAAAACATGATTAGGCTAATCACGACCTACCATCCAGTCTACAAAACATGTACCCTGACATCTAGTCTAAAATAATACATCAAGAAATAAAACATACATCACACCATGCACCGTCCTAACATAAGGCTAGAAGTGGTGACTTAATCTAATGGACTAGGCTTTAGATTTATGATTTTCTAAGTGAAGAAAGATTCAACTTAAAGGGTGGTTTCACTTCAAGTGCTTTAATTGATCTGCAAGTTTTGATTTATGTTTTCTTTTGTTTCATATGACCTACACCAAGCAACTAAGTGTTGTAAATTGAAGAAAAGTGGTTACCCTATTTCATCCCTACTTTAAACCACCTTCTAAAGCATGTTATTTTTATTTAGTTCTCTTTAATGAATAGCTTATTACACATTTTAGATTAATACTAAGTTTAGGTTCTCTTTAAATAACTCTATTCAATGTGAAAGGCTTCTCAAGATTAAGCTAATCGAAATACTATCACATGACACATGCTAAATCATTCATTTCCATCACATGTAACGTGCATATGGTTAAGTCTTAAGTATACCTACACATACAATATGTTTTAGCACACTTGAATGATGGATGTGAGTATGTACATTTGAAGCTTTATATTTCCCATCTAATTGAACTATTTTATCATATTAATTTAAGGCTCTATCTAAATTCTTATACAAAAAATACATAGGGATAAAATTAAACATGTACATGTCATTGTTAACTAGGGAAGTGAGGTAATCAAATGGCCTCCTTGGGGCTAGCTAAAGCCTTGTATTCCTGGGATGTCCAGACTATATACCATTACATTCAAACCATATGTAAATTTACATGCATGAACATAAGAAAGAGAGCTCCAAATCACATAATCAATTAATTCAATCACTAGAACAATTACAAATGCATGTAGTTTTATTAAAAAGGAAGGATTACTAGTCTCTAATTAAATACACACATGTATGTATAAAAGACATAAGCAAGTATGTGCCTTTGTTAAACTAGGGAACTAAGGTAGTCAAATGATCTCCTTGGCCTAAAGCCTCATATTCCTAGGATGTCCTATATACCACTTTTCTTAGATAGATACACATGTATTCATAATTTGGAGAATGAAAATCAAGCAAAAAAATGATATTTAATTTAATTGAATCATTTATGTATATGAATTAAAGCCTCATCCAAATTCTAGAATTGAAATCCAGAAGAATGAAAGCAAATGGAGTATATGCCATTGTTAAAATAAGGAAGTGAGGTAATCAAATGACTTCCTTGGGGCTAACTAAAGCTTTGTATTCCCAGGATGTCCAAACTATATACCCACTTATATAAATCAAAAAATGAATAAAAGGAAAGGAGCTTCACTTCGTACATTTAAGCTATAATCACATACATCTCCTATGTATTTATAACTAGCATTCATAGCATATGTAACCATTCATTTCTAAGCTTTAGAAAATATGTTTGGATTTAATAGTGATAATAGCCACACATATTTTAAAATAAATCAACACATGCAAGCTTGACATAAAGGAAAACCATTTGATTTAATTAATTTTGAAAAGATGAATGTACGATTTTAAATGACATACATGATTTAACATGATTTGAAAGAAATGAATAATCATACACATGTTATTTCAATACATTAAATTAATTCTTAAGGACAATCAAATCATATTAAGACAACCAATTTAAGCATTAATCAACCCTTGCTAAAGAAAATTTCTAAAATTGAGAAAAAATCATCACAAATAAAAGAACCTAAGGCTGACTATGGTCGTTGAAAATTACCTCATCGAGGATGATTTTTTGTGGCAGTGATGATCCGAGCGCACTCCTGAGGATAGAAGAAGCTTTGGAATGGGTTCTGACTCTTACTTCACTTCGAAATAATGTATCCACCAATGGTCACCGCTTCCTTGTCAATCCACTTGATTTTGATAGATTTTGCTCAAAAACCAAGTGGGAATGGTTGCTGGTTGGTTTGGGAGCTTTAGAAGACTGAAATGAGTGTGTGAGGTAGAGTTTTTGCCTCTCTATTTCCTATCTACTTGCAATGGCCAAAAATGATCTCATTCATAGTGATTATTGGCTCCAATTGGGTGTCTTTGGCTTGGGGTGGTTGGGATTCTCCTGGCTTAATTTGGTTCAAGGCATGAGAGGTGGCTATGAAAGACAAGTGGGTGTCCTAGCAAAGGGAAATGGAGGTCCTTCATGCTAAGTCTTCCAATGTGGTGGGAGATGATTTCCCCTCCCCATGAGTCATGGTTGACCCAACCACCTCTTGGATCTTGTTCTTGGAGCCTAAGTGGACCTATGGATGAGTGTTAAGTGGCCCAGGAAGAGAACTGACTATTTACATAGGTGTTTTATCTTATGTGATACCCCTAACCCAAGGGTAGAATGGTCATTTAACATTAAATTTGATTTAGGATGATTTTAAATGAGTCAAAAGTGAGTTGAACCAAATTTCATGTCATTTGGAGTTCATTTGGTTAGGTTTGGCTCAATTTTATCCATTTGGGTCAAATTGGATCAAAATGGGTTAGGTTGACCAATTGGTCAAATCAAGCCAAGGGTCAAGTTGATATGACTATTTGTAGAGCATTGCATGCTTTGGTTTGATTTAATTTGGATTTAATTTGGGTCAATTAACATAAGGGTTCAAATTAGATCAAACCAAATTAAATCCAAATTAAGTCCAAGTTGACCTAAATTGACATAAAGGGTCAAGTTGGGTCAAGAGGGATAATTGGGCTAGGTTTTTCTTAATTGAAGGTCAAGTCATGTTTAAATGTTGATTTTGTGTTGATTTGAATCATTGGTTTCAATGGATTTAGCTTAGGTTATAATTTGACTAGTTTGGGTTCATATAAGCTAAAGGGTTGACTTGGTCAATGGGCTAGGTTGACTTGGTTTGACCTAATTTATATCAATTGATCATCCCAGGGTGATCAACAATCATGACATAAAGTTTGGATTAGCTTAATTCACTTTGATTTGGATTGAATTGGATTTTGGTTCATGTAGGTCAAATTGGCCACTTTAGGTCTAGTGAACCAATTGGATTTAGTTGGCTTGATTTTGGGTTGAGTTTGATTTAGTTGAGTTTATATATGAATTTGATATAGATATACAAATTCAATTGTACTGGTTTGGATTCAAATGAGTTTTGGTTCATTTGAATATTTCAAGTCAAATGGGCTAGGTTGGGTTTGACTTGAGTTGATTTTGGTTTGACTAGAAGATTATAGGTTTCATTTATATTTGGATAGATGATTGAAAGAATGATTGATTCAAAAGAAAATCTATTGATTTTGGCTTGATTTAGATGGGCTTTGGCCAAGTTGAAGGAAATCTCTTAAAGGGTTTAAATTAGGTTTTGATTTGATTTTGGATTTTATTTTGGCTACTTAAATTTTTATTTCATTTATATTTGAGAAGATAACTGAAGGTACAATTGATTTATAAAAAAATCAATTGAGTTTGGATTGAATTAGATGGAAATTTGGCTAAGTTCTTGAAGGTTGATTAAAGGGCTAGGGATGGTTTTCAAGTTTGGATTTGATCATGGGTTTCAATCATTTGGAATTGAGTTTGAGGTGTGGTTGGAAATTTGGATTTGAATTGAATTTAAGAATGTGTACATGGATTGGGTTTAGCTATGTGTAGGTGATTTTCCTAAGTCCAAGGCATGGCCTAATCCTATGATTAATACTTCAAAGTCTCTACGCAGGTCAAGTGTTCACCTAAAATGTAGAGTGTCTCATGACTAAAGAAACCTTAGTGTCTAGAAGGTTCCTAGGTCTAAGAAGAGGTTGAGAACTCACTCCAAAAGTGAGGTCAATAGTCACATTTAGATGAAATTGAAAGAAGAAATGTTGAATCTATTCTCTGTTAAAAAAAAGCATAAACCCTAAACCTAAAACCTAAACCCTAAACCCTAAACCCTAAACCCTAAACCCTAAACCCTATAAACCCTAAACCCTAAACCCTAGACCCAAAACCCTAAGCCTTAAAACCCTAAAACTTAAACCCTAAACCCTAAAATCTAAACCATAAACCCTAAACCTTAAACCCCAAACCCTAAACCCTAAACCTAAAATAAAATAAACCTAAAATAAACTAAAAAATAAAAAAATAAACTAAACTAAATAGAATTAAAATCTAAACCTAAACCTACCCATAGCCCGAGCCCTTAACCTCATGATCTGGCGATTCTCCTTTTCCCCTCTCATTTTTGGCTTTCTAGCCACTACTTGACGGTTGTTTGGCATGATTCTCATTGGATTCCTTTTGGAATCGATGGCTCCTGGCCACTTTTGTGTTTTACTTGGAGTGACACCATTGCTTGGCATCTTCCCCAATGATTCCGTGGGGGAAATTGACAGATCCATTGGATCTAACTAGGGCATCAACTACCTTGGCTTCAGTTGCATCAAATCATTTAAAGATGTCCTCACTGGTAAGGATAGTTGTTCAGGTGAGTCCCAGTAACTTATTTTGACTTTTTTAGGCATGTCTATAGTTTGTGCTCGATCGTCGGTGTGGAAAAGCTTTTAAGCCATTTGAATTCACTTTGTTGGAAAGTTTACTCATAGACGAATTTGAAAACATTCACTCTTTCTTTCATGGTCTACTTTTGGTGCTTTTATGATTGGTTTAATTAATCCCATACATTTTGATTGGTTAATGAATGATTTGGATTACTCATGTTTTTGCTCATCATTCTTATTTTGTTTTCAATTGCCAAATGAGGTTCTTGAAATGGACTCCACTATTTGATATTAGGGAAGAATCTCCAATCATTTCAGTTTGGATTTCTCTCCCCAATATGCAAATTCATTTCATTAATCATAAATTCTTTTTTGATGTGGGTGCTTTATTTGGTCGGCTGTTGCAAATTGATCAGACAACGACTATGAAATCTCAACCGGCTAGAATCCTTGTATTAGACATTACCAAGAAACACCCCAAAGAAATTTGGTTGGGATCTAAAATTATGGTTATATGCATGTTGATTTTCAAAATTTCCCCTTTCTTTTGTTCTCATTGTAAAATCCATGAGCATAATAATTGAATGTTTCATTCTCCATCACCTAAAAAGAAAATTCTATTAAGAAAACTATTGTTCTAACCTAGGCCAACCATAGATAAATCAAAAGTTAAAAAAAAGGATTCATTGAATGTTCCTAATAAGGTTGTTTTATTATTTTTCTTTGTGTGAAGGTTTCTAAATGTGAAAAATAATAATATCTAAACTTTTGGATGATGATTCTTTTTTCTCTAAATTCGATGTGCATCCTTACCAATTTTTGATGAAAATGAAGCTTTAATTCAAAATATTAATGAGGATATCAATGTTATGCATCATTTGAATTCAATGGATAATATGGATTTGGTTTCTCAAGTTTGAAAAACTTACTTTAGTTAGAATGATTTAAATTCTCAAACATATTTGGTTTTGTCTTAATCGACTATTGAAGAAGAAGGGTTGGATGTTCACACTTGCCTTCTTAATAAATCTAGCTCCTTCACTTTATACGATACTCATTTAACTTTAATAAATTCTAATGGCTTGGAAGAAGGAGAACTCACTTTTATATAGGATTCTTCCCTAAATCTATGACTAATGTTGCTAAATCCTTCTGGGATGATGATTCTATGGGAAAAGGAAATGGTTCCCAAACTTATCATGCTAAAAAAATTATTAAAACATCCCTCATGGTACAATAACACTAGATCTCTGCGGCCTCCTCTCTCTCTTAATTAACCTTTTCTTAACACCTTCCTTATGTTTTTGTTTGGAATGTTAGAGGGATCGATACCTCTCTATTTTAATCATATTAGAAACCTTTGTCATATTCATAATATTTCTTTACTTATTATTTTGGAGCCTCTTATTCATGCAAAATTAACCATATTGCTAGAATGATCGGTTTCAATAAATTTTCTCTCTAATGTTAGTAATAAAATTTGGTGTATTTTTTTGGAATAATTTTGTGGAGGTTTCTATTCTTGATGATTTTCAACAAGTTGTCTCAAATATCTTATGGTGACTATTGTGTTTTGGGCTCTTTGTCATCATAATAGATAGTAGAAATCTTCTTTGGGAATTTGAGAATTTTCTTTACCTCACATAAACCTTGGTTTGTTGGTGGGATTTCAACAATATTTTATTGTCTTTTGAATGAAGAGGTGGTTGCTCTCTAATATTCATTCCATGGAAGAATTTTCTAATATGATCCTTGATTGCAATTTGATTGATATTGGCTTTAAGGGTTTGAAATTTTACTTGGCAAAACTCAATTTGGCAAGGTTGGACCGATTCTTTTAATACTCAATGGATTACTCAATGGCCTAATACTTTTATCGATCATTTAAGCAGAACCTTATTGGATCATGCATCTTTTTTGGTTTCTATTAAAGATAACACTAATAGATTAAAAAATTTCTTTCATTTTAGATTTTAGAACATGTGGATTGACATATTGATTTCTTTAATGTGGCTAATAATTGGAAAGCTCCCTTACATCTAACAATTTGATTATGGGGATGAATAGATTTTGGTTTAAGCTTAAAAGACTTAAACAAAATTTAGGTTTGGTGGAACAAGCATTATTTTAAAAACCTTTTTAATATCAATGGAAAAAATGATTTATGATCTTGAAGTCTAATGTGATCTACTAAGATTAAGGACTTGATTCAGGCGAAAGATAAATTTGTTAATTTTCAATATATGGAAGAGTCTTATTTCCACCAAAACCTTCTAGAAAACATATTGTGGATGGTGAAATAAATACTAGATATTTCCATGCTTTAGTTAATAAAAAGAGATCTTTAAATAATATTCAAAAATTAATGATGACAATGGAGAATGGATTATGGAGAATAATGATATTAAGGATTAGACCATTAATTACTTTAGAAATATGCTTAATAAGAGTTGCTCTTGTGAAGCTATTTCTAAATCACACTTGATTCCTTCTATTATAAATAATAATGACAATGATTTGCTTACTATTGTATATAAGAGAAATTTTTAAAGTTCTTAATAGCATGAACATAGATTCTATTGTTGGTCGGAGGGTTTCACTACCCAATTTTTTCAAAATGCTAGTTTATTATTAAAATGATTTGGTTGAGGCTATGGTTGATTTTTTAATGGTAATCCTTTTCTAGATATTTTTCTAGCACTTATTATTCTCATACCTAAGAAAGATAATCTAGACTATTGGAGTGATTTTAGAACTATTAGTCTTTGCACCTTTTTCAATAATCTTATTTTCAAAATTCTAACCAACAGGCTTAGTCCTTTACTTCATAGGATTATCTCTCTAAGCCAAACTGATTTTTTTAGAGGTAGATCTATTTTTGATAATATTCTACTTGCTCAAGAATTAATTCATGATTTAGATGCTAAGACTAGAGGTGGCAACATTATATTCAAATTAGAAATTACTAAAGCTTTTGATAATATCTCTTGGGATTTCCTTATCCATATTACGAATTTATTTGGGTTTTTGATAAATTTACCTTTCTTATTAAAAAATTGTATTAATAATGCCTTGTTTTCTATTTTGCTTAATGGGGAAGCCTTAGGCTTCTTTCCTTCTTCCCATGGCTTAAGACAAGGGGATCCTCTATCTTTTGCCTTATTTATTTTTATTGTTGAGTACTTATCTAGGAGCATCAATGATCTATTCTTAAACAATCATAGTATGTATTACATAACTCTCAGTGGTATTCCTATTTCTCATTTAAGTTTTGCAGATGATTTCATTATTTCTTGCAATGCTTCTATTCATCATATCAAGAATCTCAAGATTTTTTAAAATAAATTTGGTTAAGAAAGTGGTCTATCTATCAATGATAACAAAAGCTATTTTATTACTTCTTCAAGCATCTCCAATAATGAAATTAATCAAATCTTGCATATCACTAACTTTAAACATCAACACTTTCCTCTTAAGTACTTTGGTGCACCTCTTTTTAAAGCTTTGAAATGATCACATCATTTTGATGAGTTAATTCAATAAATTTTAAATAAAATTTATGTTTGAGAATATATTTACTTTCCTTTGGTGCAGCTCACTATTCTTAAAAGCACTCTCAATTCAATGCATCTTTATTTGATTCAAATTTTATTCCCACTAATGCTACTCTTATCGAATTGATCTCTTGCTTAATAAATATTTTTGGGGATCCAATAATTCTATTAAAGAATGCATTGGACATCACGGCATAAATGTTGTGGTCCTTGGGTGAAGATGGTCTCGGTTGCAAACCAATTCATGAAGCTATTATGCCTTCTCTCATAAGCTCGGTGGAATTTTAGAAAGAATGATAGCCTTTGGGCTAATTTTATGATGAAAAATATTGCCAAGGTAAACACCCTCTTATCTGCTTATAAATTTGGTGACTCTCCGTTTGGAAAAGGCTTTTGCCATTAAATGGGTTGAACCCTTAATATCTTGGGGTATTCATTTGGGTTCTTCTTTCATTTGGCAAGATAATTAGATTGGAAATGGCCTTATTGACTCCCTTTTATCTACCAACTCTACTTCATCTATCAAAGTAAACTCTTTTTGGCATAATAACACTTGGAACGAAAACAAACTTGAGAATTATATCCATATTTCTCTTTTAGATAACTTTAGAAATATCCTTATTTTCTCTAACAAACCTGGCCAAATTCTCTTCAAGCTTTCTTACAATGATTTTATTTTTTTTAAAGAGGTTTGGAATTTTATTAGAGATAAGAAAAACTCCTCTAATGTTTTCAATAAACTTTGGAACAATATCATTCCCATTTCTTATTTGGTTTTAGCTTGGAGGATTTTGAATAACTTTATTCCTGTGGACTCTTTGCTCTAGAATAAAGGGTTTTATTTGCCTTCAAAGTGCTATTGTTGCTTTCCATATTGAAAATGTTATTCATGTTTTTGTCAATGGTGCTATTTCTTCTAAATTATGGTTATGGTATGATGATTTATTTAATACCAACTTCTTTCATGGCTCTCTTTCCATATATCAACTTCTTGAAGTCCAAAAAAACTATGAAAGGTCATATCAAAGTTCTAGTCTATTACCCTTATGGTTCATTTGGATGTACAGAAATGATGCTAAATATCATGGTATTCTATGATCCATAAAAGGATCTTAGCTAGAACCAAAGAAAAAATTCATGCTTTGTTTAATGCTAATCTTATTAGGAACATTCATTTTAGAGGCTATAAATTTATGGATAAAAAATTGGGTATCATTCGCATGTTGACTCTTATAAAGAGTTAGGATTATCCATTGGATCAAACCCAAAGAAATTTGATTAGAGTGAATCTGAGTTTGTTGCTTCCAATAAATATATGGTTGTGGTGGTATTCTTAGGTATTCTAAAGGTACTATCATTTGTTCTTTTGCCTATCCTCTCAAAGCCCATTTTGTTATTTATGCTGAGCTTATGGCTATCAATAAAGCTATTGAAATTTGTTTGAATAAAGGTTTCCTCAACATCTAGATTGAAGTTGACATGCTCTTGCTTCTTGACATGCTAAACTCTAATAGAGCGAAATCTGATTTATTTTATCTTCTCAATCATACTAAAATCTTCTTTCTCAAGTTTTTATAAAATTTCCCATATCTTTCATGAAGGTAATGCTTGTGCTGATTTCTTGGCTACTTTAGGTTCCAACTTAACTGATTTCACTTTATTTGACAATCAAAATTTGCCTAAACTTTTAAGTTTGGTCAATCTGATAACACTTGGATTACCTTATCTCAGTTATAATTTTCTTGGCTTGGTTTTTTCTGTTGGTTTTTTATGAGCCATTGCTTTTGGTTCCCCTTTATTAAACCCTCTTTAGGTTGTGTCCATTTGCTTATTTTTACTCTTGGGGCTGTGCTAGGTTTTATTTTTGAGATCTTGGTTTGGGTTGGCACTGGTGCTACCAGTTGTTCTATCTTTATCAAGTGTTTGGTTTTTTTGGTATCTTGCCTAGCTGGGTGATTAGTATTGTTTGGTTATTTTTTGTGACCTTAATTTAGGTGGTGGCTTTGCCTATATTTTTGTATGGGGTTTGCCATATCCACAGGTTGCTTCCTTAAGCGAGTTTATTTTTATGGTGGTTATTTGGGTGGGGCTATGTTGGTTGGTTGGTTGTTGGCTGGCTGTGTTGGATGGTTTATCCACTTCTATTGGTCGAAGATTGGAGGGGCTGTTGGTGGCCTAATTTTGGATTAGACTTCATAAGGTAGAGGTTATTTATTGACTACTATTTCTTATTTTTTGTGGATTGGGTTTTGGTGGTCAGTTTTGCTGGTTTGGGTTTGTTTCTTTTGGTTATGGTTTCAATCTCTTCTTATAATGGTCTTCCTCTCTTGGCTATAGATGCTTTATTTTTGTTGTTATTTTGGGTCTGATGGTTGATGGCTATTTAGTGGCTATTATTTTGCTTTGGGATCTGGTGACTTGGTTTGGTGTATTGGTGCCTAACTTGGCTGTGGTTATGATGCTTGCACTAATTGATATTTCTCTTCCTTTTCGTAGTTGTCTTTGGTGGTGTTCTTGTTGTATTGTTGTTGCTCCTAATGAATGGCTTTTAGTCTGTCTTACTGGTCTTTGCTCCATTTTATTTTTGGCTGGCTATTCACCTCACCTGAATTAGAATTTTTATTGCTTTGGTTGGGTTTGGTGGATGCTGTTGTTTACTTCTACCATTTTCTTGGTTGTCTTGGGAGGTTTTGGCATGATGGATGATGTTGGTCTTTTCATTGATTTGGATTTCTTCGTGGTGGTTGGTCGAGCTATGTTGGTTGGCTGGGTTGGTTGGCTGTTTTAGCTGGCTGGGTTGGTTGGATGGGTGGCTATTTTGGCCTTTCTTTCCTGCTCTATTGGTGTCATCCTAGTTGTCCTACTCTTGCTACAGTTCCCTTCTCTTGGCTGCTACTGCTTCCCTTTTTTTGATTTGGGTGATAGCCTTGCTGCCTTTCATGTTTGCTTGTGGAAGACATGAACTCTTGTGTTTTTTTTTTTGGTCTTGGTTTTTTTCAAATTTTAAGTTACCCAACATCGATTGTTAGTTTTAGATTTTAAGATGAAAGAATGGAAGAGGAAAATAAATTAATTATTATCCTAGGATTAGATGGGGATACTTAAGAACACAAATAAAAATATTTTAAGAGCAAACTATAAGAGCTTACAATTTGGGATGTTCATAAAGAAGCTAATGTTATGTGGGAAAAGTAGTAAGTGAAATTAAAAAGTTGCTAATTATGCTTGGAGAATCAAAGGAAAAGCTTCTTTTAATAAAAATAGTTGGTGGTGGAGTCAGAGTGTGCAAGAAAAGATAAGAAATAAGAAGCATTGTTATAAAACTTAGTTTAGATGTAAAAACTTAGAGAATTGGGAAAGATATAAAGTAGCCTGTATAGATTCTAAGAAAGCAATATATGATACAAAAAATTTAGCTTCTAGTGATTTATACAATAGATTAGATACCAAAGAAAGTGAAAGATGTATGTATAAGTTAGCCAATCAAAAAGACGGGAGAAGTAAAGTCCTTGTTCAAGTGAGGTGTATTAGGGATGAAGATTATAAAGTGCTTTTCTTAGAAAAGGATATTAAAATAGGTGGATGAGATATTTTGATAAACTTTTCAATGAAGGATCAGAATGCATTGATTTTAGCAACCTTAATACCTAACAAAAATAGAAATTTTATTTTATCATATTAGTATGAAGTTAGAAGCTTTAAGAAAGTGAAATATGGAAAAGCGTAGGACATGATATTCCAATAGAAGTGTGGAAATGTTTAGGAGATCAAAATTTCTTGGCTTACAAATCATTTTAATGTTATTTTAAAGACTAAAAAAGATGCGATGAGTGGAGAAAGAGTTTGTTGGTTCCTATATTTAAGAATAAAGGTGATGCACAAATGTGCAAATTAAAGAGGAATTAAGTTAATCTTTCATACATTAAAATTATGGGAGAGAGTAATTGAGCATAGGTTATGATGTGATACAAAAGTTTCTCATAATCAGTTTGGTTTCAAGCTAAGTAGATCTACTATGGATGCTATACATTTGTTAAGAGGTTTGATGGAAAAGTATAGAGAAAGTAAGGAGGATTTACATATGATATTTATTGATTTAGGGAAAGCTTATGATCAAGTTTACAGATGTTCTTTGGAGTTGAAAGAAGGAGTTAATATTGGTTATATTCAAGTCATTAAGGATATGTATACTAAGCATTACTTTTGTCCAAACACAAGGAGGATTGAAAAAATATTTTCCCATTTCAATTGGATTACAACAAGGATCAACTTTAAGCCTTTATCTTTTTTGCTTTAGTTATGGATGTTCTTACTAAGCATTTATAGGAAGATGTACCTTGGTGTTTGCTTGATGACATTCTTCTTGTTGATAAGACTAGAGAGTCCAAGAGAAACTTGAATTATGGAGGTCAATATTAGAGTCTAAAGGTTTTCATTTAAGTAGATCTAAAACTAATATATGGAGTGCTTTTAGTTGTAGAAGTTCTAATGGTAGTGTTTTGACATTAGGTGAACAAGTTATTAATAAGAGTGAAACATTTAGATATTTAGGCTCTATTGTTCAAAATAATGGTGAAATAGATGGAGATGTTATTAGTGGAATTCAAGTTGGATGGTTGAAGTGGAGGAATGCATCGGCTGTTAAGATAGAAGTTCCAC
This sequence comes from Cymbidium sinense, assembly GCA_021442155.1. Taxonomy (NCBI): domain Eukaryota; kingdom Viridiplantae; phylum Streptophyta; class Magnoliopsida; order Asparagales; family Orchidaceae; genus Cymbidium; species Cymbidium sinense. Next base: position 188,636,266 of record CM038215.1, read on the forward strand.
TTAAAAACATAAAAAATTTATAAGATGGTGATAAGACCTGACTTATGGTGCAATGTTAGCCAATAAAAGCATAAACTAAGTTAATAGATGAAACCTATGAGTGGATTTACTCTAAATAAAATGCATAATGAGTATGTTAAAAAGTTATAAACTCTGGTAAAGATTAGAGAATCGCCTAGATGGTTTGGCCACATAAAGCTCCTATGACCTAAAGAGTATAGATTTTCCTTATGTTAAGAAAGGTAGAATACAACTAAAAGACTTGGTTAAGATGTATAAAAAATAGCATTAGTATACTTGAATTAAATGAGAATTTAACACATAATAAGACCTGATAAAAAAAGGATTCATGTAACCCAAGATAAACTTAGTTGTTGGAGTTGTTGTTGTTGTTGTGGTCTTGGAGGTTTATGTTGTCAAGGTCATGATGCTTGCTTCCTTTGATGTTGTTATTCCTCTTTGGTGGTGGCTTTGGTGGTGCCAACACACTGATGGTTAGTTGATTTTCTACCTTAGGGCTTATTTGTTTTGGTAGCTTTGTGGCTAGTCTAATGCTTGAAAACCTTAAGATGATGGACTTGGGATGATGGGCTAAGTATAATGATGGCTTGATGTTTCCTCTAAAATCACTAAATAAAAAAATAAAATAAAATAAAACCTAAACTAAAACATACACCTAAACCTAAACCTAAACCTAAACCTAAACTTAAAAGAAAAAATAAAACTAAACTAAATAAAATAAATAAAACCTAAACTAAACTAAAAAATAAAACCTAAATAAAATAAAAAATTAAACCTAAAATAAAATAAAACTAAATAAAACCTTAAACCTAAAATAAACATAAAAAATAAAACCTAAAATAAATAAAAAATAAAACCTAAACCCTAAACTAAAAAAAAAAAATAAAACCTAAACCTAAAATAAAAATAAAATAAACTAAACCTAAACTAAAATAAATTAAACTAAAATAAATAAAACCTAAACCTAAAATAAACTAAATAGCTAAACCTAAAACCTAAACCCTAAAATAAAATAAAATTCTAATAATAAACCTAAACCTAAACTAAATAAACTAAAACAAAACCTAAAATAAAATAAAAAATCAAAAAAATAAAATAAAACCTAAACCTAAACCTAAAATAAAAAAATAAAACTTAAACCTAAAAAAAATAAAATAAATAAATCTAAACAAAATAAAAACTAACCTAAAAATAAACTAAAATAAAACCTAAAATAAAATAAATAAACCCAAAATAAAATAAACTAAACTAAATAAAATAAAATAAACCTAAATAAAATAAAACAAAATAAACTTAAATAAAATAAAATAGACTAAATAAACCTAACACTTTGATTTGAAAAGATAAAAAAATTAAATAAAATAACCCTAACCCTACATAACCAACCACAATCCTGACCCTAAACTCTAAACATTAAAACCCTACCAACCCCAATAAACTACCATACTGAAAGCCTAAATCATAACCCTTAAAAACCTAAAAACCTACACCTAAACTAAATAAAACCTAAAAATGAAATAAATAAAGAAACCTAAACCTAAATAAATTATAAAATAAAATAAATAAACCAAACTAAAACCTAAACCTAAACTAAACCTAAACCTAAAAAAAAAATGAAATAAAAAAAAAAAACTAAAATACAACAAATAAAACCTAAACTAAACTAAAAAAAATAAAACCTATTAAAATCTAAATAAAATAAAACTAAATGTAAAATATAAAGAAAATAAACCTAAGAAAATAAAATAAAACTAATTAAAAAACCTAAATGAAATAAACCTAAAAATAAATTTTAAAAATCTAAACCCTAAACTAAAAAGAACCTAAACCACAAAATAAAAATAAAATAAACAAATAAAATAAAATGTAAACCTAAACTAAAATAAACTAAACAAAAATAAATAAACTAAACCAAACCTAAAATAAATCTAGATTAAAATAAACTCAAAATAAAACTCAACCTAAACAAAAAATAAAACCTAAAAATAATCCTAAATAACCTAAACCTAAACTTACAAAAATAAAATGAAAACCTAAACTTAAAACTAAAAATAAAAAAAACATAAAATAAAATAAAAATAAAATAAATAAACATAAACTAAACCTAATAAACTAAAGTAAACCAAATGAAAATAAAAACCTAAATAAAATAAAACTAAAGAAAATAAAATAAACCTAAATAAATAAAAACAAAAAATACTAAATAAAATAATAAATAAATACTAAATAAACCTAATGGGTTTGATTAATCAAAACCCTAAACCTATCCACTAACCCAACCCTACAAAAACATAAACCCTAAACCTGATCTACCACAAACAAATAACTGAGCCCTAAACCCTATTACCCTGATCCTAAACCAAACCCTAAACTTACTATGATCACCTACCCTAAGCCATAACTACCATACTTGTTTTACCTTAAACCACTACCAACCAAACCCCACCACAACCTAACCACAACCAAATACTAAACCCACCCACATTAAACCCTAAATCACAAAGCTACCCTAACCCTAAACTAAACCACAAAACATAAAGTAATAAAAACTAAAAAAAAATACTAAACCTAAACTAATAAACATAAACCCTAAGATTAACCTTGAGTAAAATCACTCTCATAAATTAAAAAGAGTTTATGGTTAATAGGTCTGGATTTGGATGTGATGTTGAAGTGGTGGTTGTGGAGGCGTGGATGGTTACAATTATGGTGGTGGCAGAGATTGGGCATATGTGGTGGATCCCTGAGAGGCTAAAATCATTGGAATTGGAGAAATGAAGAATGACTAAATTTGATTTGCTACTTGAACTATCTTTTCATAGAAGTTCTAGTTATCATGGTTTTGATTTGCTCTAGAGCTCATTTTTGTCACATGGCTTGTGTTTTATAAAACTTGGTGTGTTACTTGGTTGATGAAATCAAAAAGAAGAAATGTTGATTTTGAATTTGTTCTCTGTTTAAATAAAACCCAAAAACCCTAAACCCCAGACTACAACCTGAACCCTAGAACTAAAACTTAAACCCTAAACCCTAAATCCTAAAAAACTAGAAACCCTAAACCCTATAAACCCTAAACCTAAACTAAACCCCAGCCCTAATAAAACCTAAACCTCACCCTTATCTTCAGATATCCTCCACTAAATAAACCTAAAACTTCTTAAACTAAATAAAATTATAAAAAATAAATAAACTAATAAATTAAATACCTTAAAATAAATAAACTAACTAAATAAAATAAATAAAACTAATATTTAAACTAAAACCCTAAAAAACTATAACTCTAAATAAAACCACTGACCCTAAACCCTAAAAACTAAACAACTAAAAATAAAACTAGAACTAACCCTCCCTAAGACTCCACATACCAAACCCTCCCTCTACTGACCCTATATATCACCCTACTCACACTAATACTCTAAGCCTAAAATCCTAAAAATAAATCAAAATAACCTAAACTAAAGAAAATAATAAAAATCAAAACCTACAGATTAAAATAAATAAATAAATAAATCCTATAAAACTAAATGACTTTAAAATAAATTAAAATAAAACTAAAATAAAATAATGAAACTAAAACAAACTAAAAAATGATAAAACTAAAAAACTAAATAAAAAAAATAAATAAAATAAAATAAAAACTTATAAAAAAAAATAAAATAATAAACTAATCTAATAAACCTAAAAATAAATAAAAATAAAACTAATTCCTAAATATAAAACCCTAAACTTAGAAGAAAATAAAATAAATATATACTAAATTTAAACTAAAATAAATAAACCTAAACTAAACTAAATAAAATAAAATAAACTAAATTAAACCTATATCTAAATAAAATAAAACCTAAAATATACCTAAAATAAAACCTAAACCTAAACTAAAAAAAAGCACAAATAACCTAAATAAAAAAATAAAACCTAAACCTAAAAAAAAATAAAATAAAAATAAACTGACTAAAATAAAATAAAACTAAACTAAACCTAAAAAAATAAACTAAAATAAAAAACCTAAATTAAAATAAAAAAAGTTATAATAAATAAACGAAAATAAATAAAAATAAAAAATAAACCTAAACAAAAATAAAAAATAAAAAAACTAAAATATATAAAAAAAATAAACTTAATAAACTAAATAAACTAAACACAACTTAATTTTAAAAAATATATTAAATAAACCTAAACCTAAAGTAAACTAAATCCTCAACCCTAAACCCTAAATCAAACCCTAACAACAAACCCTAAAATCCTATGTTAAACCACAACAATAATAACTAAACCTAACTAAACCAATATATCATAAACACTAATCTCTAGCCAAAAACCCTATTCCTCTCTTTGTTCTCTGGCAATTTTGCATTCCCCACGTGGATTGGCTCTGGGTAATTCGCTTCTCTGAGCTTCTCTGGGACTATCAGCTCCCACATTGACGTCCTTGGATTAGAGCAATGGCGGAGGCTCTGGTCTCTGCGAATCCCGCGTCACCTCTGATCTCACCGGCTTGCCCTCCGACTCTCTGGTTTTTTAATTAGATGCTCTGTTAATGCACACTTTGTTAAATCATTCAAAAGGCTTTATGGTAAGATCCCCAAAAATGCTTGGTTAATCTCATTTGACATCTATGGATTGCCGTGGTAATGTTGGTCGGGATGTTGAGAAACTTGCTAAGCCCTTGAGTTCGCTTTGGTGGGTAAATTCTCCTTAGATGGCGACTCTTGATAATATTCACTCTTTCTTTCATAGTTTAAATTATCGGGTACTTTTCTATTGGGTGATCGATCCGTGATTCTTATTCAACTCTCAAATGATTTAGATTATTCATGGGTTTTTTCGTAGTTCTTATTTTGTGCATAATTGTCATATGATATTGAAATGGTCCTCTTTGATGTCAAGAGGAATCTCCCATTGTCCCTCTTTGGCTTGCTTTTCTAACATGCATACATTATGTCACTCATCAAGTTTTGTTCTTGTTGGCCTTTTGGTAGACCTCTCCAAATAGATCAAGCAAAGGACTAGATCTAGGCCACATTCTCATATTCTCGTTGAGATAGACATCACTAAAATATCCCAAAGAGGTTTGGATTGGCTCAGAAAAATTTGGATATAGTCAAAAGTCAAATTCAAAATTTTCTGTCTTTTGCACTCCTTTGCAAGATTCACGCGATCACTGCTTTGTGCTTCATCCTAACTCTTAGAAAAAATTTACCACGATATGAACACCATTAATGGGGCGGGAAAACCAATACTAGCATATGTGCCTAAAATACTCAAAAGAGCCTCTCCTCCCTACTCCTCCTCTTGATCTATCTATTAGAAAACACTCGACCTTGGTACTAAAACACATTGAGGGGTGTGTGATGCTACCAATGGCAATATACCTAACCTCACTCTTGTAATAATTTGGTTTCCCATGATAGCTCTTTGCTTCATTTAAATCCTCGAAAATCGAATGGTAGTATATTGGACACCCAATTAAACAATTTGAATGGGAATCATATAATGGACCAAAACAATGATGACCTATGTCTTGAACATATTGAGAAAGATATTTGTATTACGAATGGTTAGAACTTCCCCATCTATTTCCCTTGAGTGATAATCAATTGAACCAATTTCTCACACTTCCGATCTGAAAAGAAGGTGAATCCTCTTCTAAAACATTGATAGATTCTTCTATTATTGGAACCCAAAATCAATCCCTTCGATGGAGATAATTTGGATTCGATAGACCCTTTCAAATTGTTAAAACAAAAAACCCTACAAAGCAAAATTTTCTAATAATAACTTCTCTAGAACCACTCGCTCTTCTTCCACCCCACACAAGTAATGTGTCATCATTTCTCTCCTCTCTTTCCTTTCTTTTTTCCTTTTCCCTTTTGGTTGTCTCCTTATGATTAATTTTCTTATTTGGAATATCTGGGGTTGTGGGTCTCTTCACGTCATGTCGTGTTAGGAGTCTTTGTCATGCTCATAATATCAAGTTACTTGTTCTTATTGAACCTTTTATTAATTCTTCCAAGATTGCTTGCTTTTGTCTCTAGATCCCTTGGTTTCATAATTTTTTTCAATCTTAATAATAAAATTTGGTGCTTTTGGCACAACTCCATCACCATTTCCATCATTGATGATCTTGACCAATTGGTTAATGTCAAAATCTCCTTAGGTGACTTATCGGCTTTTGGCTCTTTATCTATGCTTCTTGTAGATGGTAGGAACATCCTTTGGAATCACTTACGCTTAGCTTCCTCGGCTAACCTTCACGGTTGGTTGGGGTGATTTCAATACTATCATAGCTAGTTCAAAAGAAGGGAGGATGTTCTCTAACCTTCATTCCATGGAGGACTTCTCAAATATGATCCTTGATTGCAATGATCGACATTGGTTTCTGGGTCTAACTTCATTGGCACAACTCTAGACTTTGGCGCATCTTGATAGGACCCTCTTTAATTCTCTTTGGATCAATGTCGGTGGCCTACCAATGTTGAGCATTTGAGTAGAACTTTGTCGATCATGCTCTCTCTTGATTTCCTTCAAAAATCCCCAAACCCATCTACTCCCCTCTCCTTTAGATTTCAAAATATGTGGACCCAACATAGTGACTTCACCAATGTCTCTCACTAATTGGATGGCTCTGTTTGGATAATTGTTAAAGGTATGACTCGTCTTTGGCTTAAGCTCAAAAGACTTAAACAAAATCTCAATTGGTGGAACAAACACATTTTTAAAAACCTTTTTACAAATCTTAAAGATATGGAACAAGGTTTGTTCTCTTGAAGAGGTCTCAACTTATCCCGGTAAACTTGAGGTTGAACATTGCCAAGAATAACTTGTTAATTATCAAAACATGGAAGAAACCTATTGGCATCAAAAAGCATAGCAAACATATTGCGATGGTGGCGAAACACCAGTATTTTCATGCCATTTGTAATAAGCGGAAAGCCTTAAACTTCGATTAAGAAAATTAAGAATTCTAATGGTGAATGGATAAGATAATAATGATATTAATGATTCATCATTCATTATTTCAAACTTTATTAAATTCTAATCCATTCGGGAACTTTATCAACACCCATCTTATCCCTTCTATGATTACGGTGAGGATAATCATTTACTCACTATGTGCCAAGAGAGATTAGTAATACTCTTAAGAACATGAACACGACTGTTCTTTGTACGATTCTCGACCCATTTCTTTCGGCATTGTTGGCCATTTATTAAAACGACTTAGTTGATCTTTGTTATGATTTCTTTGATGGCAATCCTATTCCCAAATACTTTCAAGCACTTCTATTGTCCTTATTTCCAAAACTAACAATCCACGAATCTTGTGATTTTAGACCAATTAGTCTTTGCACCTTTTTTCAAAACTCATTGCTAAATTAATAAATAATAAACAGCCCTTTGCTTCCTAAAATCATCTCCCAAATCAAACTGGTTTTGTTAAACACAAGCAATATCGGATAATATTCTTCTTGCTCAAGAGGTTCATGACATTGATGTCCCTAGAGGCAACATCTTATTCAAAGCGGACATCCTGTGACAAACTCTCATGGGATTTTCTCTTTCAAATCTGAATTTGTTTGGTTTTGATAGTTTTATCGATTATAAAAGGTTATCACCGAATGTGGTTTTGGTTATCATGAATGGTGAGTCCATAGGTTTCTTTCCTTCTAGCCATGGTTTGAGGCAAGGTGACCCACTATCACCTTCTCTTTTTATCATTATTGAATACTGTCAGGAGCCTTATCTTTTCTAATAATCTAATATGTCTTTTAAAACTCATGGAGGTTTCCCTATTTCTCATCTTAGCTTTGATGATTTCATTATCTTAGCGGCTCCTTCAACATGTTAAAACCATTAAGAACCTTCTAAATGATTTTGGTAAAGTTAGTGGTCTTTTCTTAATGAAGGAAAATGCCATTTTATTCCTTCTAAGATTCCTCTAATAGACTTAACCAAATATCAGAATTACTAATTTTAAGCAAAATCAACTCCTCTTAATTACCTTGGGGCTCTTTAAAGGCCAAAAGATCACACCTTTTGATGATCTAATTCAAAATTTCTAACAAAATTTCAATTTGGGAATTTCATTTACTCTCTTTGTGGTAGGCTTACCTTGATCAGAGCACTCTAAATTCCATGCCTATATACCTTCTCAAACCATTGTGCCAACTCACCATCATAGAATTGGCGTCTCTTAAACAAATTCTTACGGGAACCAATACCTCTCTAAAGAATGCCTTTGGTCATCTTGGTCTAAAAAATTGTGGTACTCTTGAAGAGGAGTTCGGGTTGTAAATCCATCAAAGAAGTTATCAATGCCTTCTCCTATAAACTTTGGTGGAATTTTAGGAGCAAAAATAGTCTTTGGGTTTCATGACTTCTAAATATTGCCGGTAAACATCCTCTCATTTGTCCTTTAAATGGTGATTCTCTGTGTGGAGAAGACTTTGTTTCAAATGGGATCAGAATCCTTAATTTTTTGGGGCATAAACTCGGCAATTCTTCTTTTGGCAAGACAAGCTGGAGTGGTTGTGGATCCATTGATGACTTACTCTACACTCCTCCACTTCCGCTCTTAGAGTTAATTCATTCAGCAAAACCACAAGTGGAACACTAGTAAGATTACTAATTCTATTCCTTCCACTTTCTTAAATATGATTACTAATATTCCTCATCCTAACAATCATGATCAGTTATCTTTAAGCTATCTCATAATGATTTCAACCTTAAAATGTGTGGCTTCACACTAAAGACACTCAGATTCTTCTATTGTGTTCTCCAAAATTTGGAATAACAATATCCCCTCTTCTTACTCTATTAACTTGGCGTATCCTAAAAACTTTATTCTGTTGACTCTTTATTGTGGGGTAAAGGGTTTTTTACTTACCCTCTAAATGTCAATGTTGTTCTCATATTGAGAATGTTAACCATGTTTTTTGTTAATGGGGCTATTGCCTCTAAAATTTGGATTTGGTATGATGATCTATTCAACCTTGTCAATTTTAATTATTCTTTTAATTTATATCAACTTCTTGAAGTTTACTTTGACAATGCAATTAAAGGTCATATTAAAATCATAATGCCATTACTCTTATTTGGTTCATATGGATGGGAAATGATCTAAACATCATGGGATTTGTATGAATCACATGAGGATTATTGCTAGAACTAAAACAAAATTTGTGACTTGTTTAAAGCCAATTTAATTCATCACAAACATTTTAAAAGGCTAAATTGTAGCCAATGGGCCTCAACCTTCCAGACCAACTTACTATCGAAATGATAGAATGGTTTTGGAAAAAACCTCTTGATCATATTATTAAAATTATTAATGGCTATCTCTCATAATGGCTCAGTTGTGGAGGCATTTTAGGATTCTAAGGGTATAGTCCTATGTGCATTTGCTTATCCCCTTATTTCCCTCCCTTATCTTGAGCTTATGGCGGTCCACAAAGCTCTTAGAAATTTGTATTCAAAATGGGCTCAATATTTGGATAGAGGTGGATGCTCTTCTCTTGATTGATCTTTTGACTTCTACCAATATGCAGCTTGTTTGTACTACCTCCTCAAGCAAACTAGGGCTCTTCTCTCTCTGAATTTTACCATCACTCATGTTTGGCATGAAGGTATGCTTGTCTTGATTACCTTGCAAATGCAGATTGAGATATCATCTTCTTTGATCAATTTACATTACCCAATACTTGCGTGTGGTTAACTTGGACAATTCAGGCTTCCTTACCAGTCTAATTCTCCTCTTTGCCTTCCTTTTTTTGGTTTCTATTTCCTTGTGTTCTTTATGGATACTCCTCATAGATATCATTCTTTGTCTTGTGCTCTTTGCCATGACTTGCCTTTACCTTCTCCTTTAGTTGGAAGATTTCAATTTTTGGCATTTACAATATTATGGGAGATGTTGAACTATTTGCACATCAATATCTTGAATTGGAAGTTGAGCCTTTATTGTTACATTCTAGTTTATAACTACAATCCACTTGGGACTTTAATTTCATTGATACAATTATTTCTAAACACGAGAATTAATCATTCTTTGGAGGAAGTTATTTATTTTGATGGGCTTAGATTTTAATACTAACTCTTTAACCAGTTTTTCTCACTAACAATATGGCTTGGAGCATTGCTACTACTATGTGGATTCTAGGCATGATTAGTGTGCATTATCTTTGTTGCTTTTATTTTGATGATTATAGTATTCTTTGGGCGTGCTTACATTCCGACTCTTTGGTCCTTAAAGGCCTTATTCATAAAGGTTCCATCACTTATCTTTGAAAGGATTTTGCTTTTGTTGCTTCAAACTTCTGCTGTGTTTATCCTTGTATATAATGCCTAACCTCAACGACATGCTTCGCAAGGGAAGAAATTGTAATACCCTGTCTCTTTTAATGGTTATTTTGTGCAAATCCTTATCTTGGAATGGATTGGGTTTAATTGCTTTTTTGGTTTTGGAGGTTCTTTGCCATGGTTGTTTGTTGATTTGTTGTTGATTTGGTTTTAATCCTTTGTTCTGCTTCTTTGATTTTTTTCTTTGCTTGTCCCTTTTCCTCTGTTATTTTTTGCCATCTTGCACCTTTCTTGTCTTAGCAAGTTCGGTTTTGGACCTTTATTGTCTTAAAATTCGATTGGTAATGATGTCTCTACTTGGAATCATCTTCTTATTTTATATTCTAGTGGCTTACAATGTTGCATTAGTTGTTTGATGGATTTTTGTTGATTATTTTGGTTTCGCTTCATTTGTTTTGAATCATATTTCTTCATTGTTTATATTATAATCTTGCATCTAATGGGTTTGTCTTTATTTACCTTCTTGGATTGGAGTGTCATTTATGTTTGAGAGAAGTACTATATTCGATATTTACTGTTCTTTGTTTAAGATTTTGGATGTTTTGTGGATTTGGTTTATCGATTGTTGTCTCGGCTACTATCGTAACTGCTATAGTATCCCTTTTTTTATTTTGTATTGTGGATCTACGTACTAATCAAGCTTCTATTGGATCTTAACCTATGGTTTGTATACTCTCAATGATTGTTATTATGGCAAGCACATTTTTCTCCATTGTGGGCAATTGGGATAGTATTCTTTCTTTATTATGAATGTTCTTATGTGGTAGCTTTTCGATTTTCACTCTTGTCTCTATTTGGTCTTGACATTATCTTTATCTTAATCTGGTGGTACTTTAATGCTATAATTTGTGGTAATTTAGGTGGACTTTCTTGATTTACCTTTCTTGCTGGTTTTTAATCCCATGTGAGGGAACTATTTGCTCAAATCTATTGAGCACCTTTTTTTTTCTTTGTTATATTATTTTGCTGATTGGGATATCCCATCTACACTAATATCTCTTTGAGGAATGGAATTATGTTATTTTTTTTCAATACTAGTCTTGATGTTTTTCTTGCTTTCATTTTTGGAGTTTTTGATTATCATTGTGCATCTCTTGAGATTGTATTTGCTATGTGGAAAATCCTTGAACTCATATAATTTTACTTTATATCCTTCTTGTAATACTTCCTTTTCTAATGGGAGTGTTCTTATGTCCATCTTTTTGGGATGTTGTTGCTTTTCCTTTCTTTATTTGTTCTATCATGCTATGATTGGAACGCATTACTTGAAGCACATTTCTTTGTTATGCTTGAATTAATCAATGATTTATCTATATGCATAATTGGGTTATTGACAAACGGTTATTATTATTTTACCTTGGCATTGGGTTATGGTGAATAAACATGCTTTCGATTTCTCTAAATGTTTTGGATAGGCTTATGGTGGGGAGCTATTCATTATCTATCCTTTCCTTTACCTATATATGTTTATGGGTGGAATCTTGATAGCTTGTTGGTTTTAACTTTGGTTGGTCTGGATCAATACCCACTACTTGTGCTTTGGATTATTTTTGTACAAGTCTCTATTGATTCTTTGATTGCTTGGTAGATTTTACTTTGAACCACCTTTGGTTTATTTTATATCTATCATTGGAATTCATTGATCTACCTTTTTTGCTATTGTTTACTTCATCCTTTTTCTGTCAAACTTGTATCTATTATTTTGATTATTACGGATGGGTATCATGGTAATCTTTTTTTTTGTTGTTTTGATTGTCTCTTTCTTGGAGATTTACCTTTTGTTTTCCTCGTCTCCTCTTGGCTTTCTTTGTTGGTTGGATATCTCTTGGAAGATGTTCTACATCTTGTCGATGGTGAGGTTTTTTGATTTTCTTTTCTTGATAACTGTCTTTATGCTTTTATTTATTTGTTTATCTATTATTACCATCTACTCTAATGAGGAGTTTATGGCCAATTTTATGTATCTTCTATCTTGGATGTTGCCATCTGTTGTTGCTATTTTACATTTTAATGTTGAGACTCATTTCAATTCATTTTATTGATGGCTTATCTTTGTATTATTTATTTGGTAGGGTTGGCTCTTGCCTGCAATTTATCTCTATTTTTTTCTGTGCATCACTGCTCCCTCATTTGTGGTTGGTGTGATCTTATGCATTTATTAAAGAATGGTATTATGGTTTGTCCCTTATCTTGGATGTTGTTGCCTTTTGTTTGTCTTGTTCTAGATTGATTGTTGATCTGGATTATAAGATGGGGTCCCCAATCTATTCTCGCTCTAACTATTTTTTGGGTGCTAATTTTTTTGATAGTTCATTTCCATGTTGAGCTATGTTGTCTTCCTTATTGCTTTTGACATTAATAAATTATTTCTGTTGTTTTCATAAGATTCATTTTACATATCATGTGATTGGGATGGTGTTAATATAGGCTCATTGACTTATTTCTTTTAGCAAGTTGTCTCCTCTGTAATTTTCTTATGGAGGGATTATATCTGAACTAATTTCTTTTGAATATATTCATGAGATTAAAATAGATGGCTCACTCATTTATGTTTATGTATTCTCATGTCAAGATGGCTATATTGATGATAATCTTCTTGAATGAGACTCTTTATCCTTGACTCTTCAATTACCTATATATATTTTAGATATGATTTTACTTAGGTTTGCGGTAATAAAGCTCACAAGAATATCAACAATGCTTCCTTCTCCTGTTTGCTATATTACCAAGCACTCTTACAACCATCGATTGGCCTTATCCTTTCTTGTATTATGTTAATCTTCTTGTATCTTGATTGCTTTAATGTTTTCTTTTGCTCTTGGATGTACTTAGATGGGGATTTACTCCTTGGTGATTAGCTCTTTGAGCAGTTAGAGTTTATCCCCTTTAAGGACCTTATAACCCTTTTTTTGTGGCAATAAAATACCCTAAAAAAACACTAATAATAACCTCAAAAACCTAAACCCTAAAATAAAACCACAAACCCTAAACTAACCTAAATCCTAAAATAAACTAAACTAAATAAACCTAAAAAAATAACCAAAATAAAACTAAACCCTCAAACCTAAAATAAACCTACCAAAAAACTAAATCATAAACCTAAATAAAAACTATAAATAAATAAAATAAAATTAAATAAACTTATTAATCAAAATAAATAAAAACATAAATAAAATAAAACAAAAAAATAAAACAAACCTAAAACCTAAACCTAAATAAAATAAAATAAAAGAAAATTACAAAATAATAAATAAACCTAAACTAATCTAGTAAAATAAACATAAATAAAACTAAATAAAATTAAACTAAACATTAAAATAAAATATAAAATAAAAATAAAATAAAATTAAAAAAACCTAAATGAAAAGATAAAACCTAAAAAAATAAAATAAAACCTAATACAAAGAAAATCTAAAACCTAAAATAAAAAATTAAATAAATAAAATAAAATAAACCTAAACTAGACTAAAATAAAAAAAAACCCTAAAATAAAATAAACATATGAAATATAAAATAATAAACTAAAATAAACCTAAACCTAAACTAAGAATAAAACATAAAAATAAACCTAAAAACACATAAACTAAAATAAAAATAAAATAAAATAAACTAAACCTAAAAACAAAAATAAAACTAAAACCTTAAAAGAAATTAAAAATAAAACTCATAAAATAAACTAAACTAAAAATAAACTAAAATAAATAAAACCTATAATAAGTAAATAAACCCAATAATAAAATAAACCTAAATAAATAAAAAAATAAAATAAAACTAAAATATAAAAAATGAATAAATAAAACTAAATAAACTAAATGACATTTACTTAATTTAAAAAAAAAAACCCTAAAAATAAAACCTAAACTAAAACCCTAAGCCTAAATAATAAAACTTAAACCCTAAACCACAAGCCCCAAACCATAAACCCTAAACCTAAATAAAATAACCCAAGCCTAAACCACAAAACCTAAACCACAACCCAAACTCTAAATAAATAAAACATAACCCACAAAACCCTAAATAAGATAGGAACCTAAAAAGAACATCACCAGATTAAAGGCTGGTGATCACTGGTGAAGGTGGAGGCTGGTTATCTAAGTGTTGTGGAGGATGGAGGCGGTGGATATAAGGTGGTGGTGAGAGTGGTTATGGAGGTGGGAGAAGCGGAGTTCCATGGTGATGGAAGAGAGAGATTGATGGTATGATAATCACCTACTCGAGGTGAGGCTTAATGGGCTATAAAAGAAGAATGGATGATCACTGCTAAATGGAACTTTATCTTTCTGATGAGATAGTTAACTTATCTAGGGTTTTTCATTTGAATAGGTGCTCATTTTTATCTATATCTAGTCTTAGAAACTTGACTTGGTTGATGAAATCAAAGGAAAATGTTGAATCACATTTGAAAATAAAACAAAAACCACTCTAAACCCAAAACTAAAACTTAAATCTAAATACCCCAAACCCTACCATAAACCCTAAATAAACCACAAATAAAATAAAAAAACCTAAACTAAATAAAACCTAAAATAAAATAATAAATAAACTAAACCAAAATAAAATAAAAAAAATAAATAAAATAAAAGAACCTAAATTAAAAAAACCTAAAATAAAAATAAAAATAAAACTAGACTAAAATAAAATAAATAAACCTAAACTAAACTAAAGAATAAAAAACCTAAATAAAAATAAAATAAATAAAATAAATTAACCTAAATAAAATAAATAAAATAAATAAAACTTACACTTAAAAAATAAACATAAAATAAAACTTAAAATAAATAAAATAAAACCTAAAATAAAAAAAAAACTAAAGATAAAATAAATAAAAATAATAAATAATAAATATAATAAATAATAATAATAATAAAATAATAATAATAAATAAAATAAACTAAACAAAAAAAATAAATAAACCAAAATGATAAAACCTAAACCTAAATAAAATAAATTAAAACTAAATAAAATAAAATGATAAACTAAATAAACTAAACTAAAAAAATAAAACCTAAAAATAAACCCAAAAAAAAAAAAAAATAACTAAACTAAAAATTAAACTAAAATCTATAAAAATAAAATAAAAATAAAACTCTAAAAATGTAAAACAAAATAACTAAAATAAATAATAAAAATAAATAAACTAAACTAAATAAAATAAAACTAAATAAAATAATAAATAAAATAAACTCAAAAAAATAAAATAAACTAAATAAACCAAAACTAGGTTTACAAAAAAAAAAAAACCCAACCAAACTAAAAACTAAACCTCTGACCTACAAACCCCAAATACAAACCTTAACCAAAATAAACCCTAAACCTTAAATCATAAACTAAACCCTAAACCTAAAACCATAAAACCCTAAAACCCTGACCACAAACCAAACCCCAACTAAACTAAACTTAACCCAAAACCTTAACCACAGAATGGTAGAACCTAAGGAACATCACAGTTAAGCTCAATCTAGATCTTCTGATTAGGCAGAGGAGGTAATTATGGTGGTGGTGGTGGGGATCAGGAGGTGTTGGTGGATATGGAGGTGGTGGTGAGATAGGTGGTTATGGAGGTGGGATGAGGATGAGTATATGGTGGTGGTGGAGGGAGAGAAGATATGATGTGGATTCTAGAGAGGCAGGGGTGGTTGATGAAACTAGAAGTTGAAGAATGGCTAATGATGCTACTTTTAAACTATGTATTTATAGAGGTTCTACTTATCTAGGGTTTTGATTTGCTCTATGGTGCTCATTTTTTATCTAATGTGTCTTAGAAAACTTGGGGTTACTTGGTTGATGATCAAAAGAAATGTTGAATCTAAATTTATTCTCTGTTAAAAAAAAACCCTAAAATAAACCCTAAACCTAAAATAAACCTAAAAACCTAAAACCCTAAACCTAAACCCTAAACCATACTAAACCCTCAAACTACTTAAACTAAATCACTAATAACCCTCACTAAATAACCTTACCATAAAAACCTGACCCCAAACCACAACCTAAAACCTACCCCACCCTAAACAACCTAAACCACCCCAAACCCTAAACCCTAAACTAAGCCCTCCTACAACCTAAACCTTAAATAAAGATGTCATTAGGAGTATATCTAAGAATGACCTAATCTAATATAGTTATGGTAGCTAAAGAAAATGTCTTCAAGAGACTTTCCCTTGACTATTAGAGATTTGAATACCTAAACCTAACATTAAATCATATTAAATAACCATATATTAATATAATGTAGCATCATATATTTGAGCATGTAGTGATGTGTTTTGGATGTTATAAGATGTTTTGAAATGTTTTAGTATATTATGGTATTACTATAGTCTATATTAATATAAATCATAAAATATTGATTTAATAAATCGATGATGAAATTTATTAAATTTGAAGTGGGAATTAGGTTGTAGTACCAAAGGTGTGCTACACTTGTAGTCTAAAAAGTAAGATTTTATGTTGAAAATAAATATTATATGTTGTAGCATAGTATAGCATCATATATCATAATATATTGTTCTACACATTTTAAATTCTTTTAGTATTTTACAATCATCCAGATGAGCCTACACTAGCATTATTTATAAAATGTTGATTTAGACTTTAAAATGGTGGAATTTGGATAAATTCATAATAGGTAGAGCATGGCATCATAATATATTATTTCAAATTTAAAATATGTAAGTGATACACTAAAATATATAGTTTTTTATTGTTTAGACTAATTTTATGATTTTTTTATCTTAAGCAATCCCTTGTGATGCAATATAATATAATATAATATAATTTGATATAGTGTATTATAATATAAGATTCCATAACATAGTGTAGCATCATTCATTATAACATACTATTATTATTACTACTTATTGTTTAGCATATTTTAGTTTGTTATAGTATGATGTAGTAGACTTTGTTTGGTATAATTCATAAAAATACTTGATTTATAGAGATGATGGGATTTGGCCAAATTTAAGGTAAGCTTTAGGAAAATCATTGGGGGTGTGTTATGGTGTGTCATTTAATCAAAAGAATGGAATTTTGCATCCAAAATAAATGTTCATTTTCAACCAAATTTTATAAATTTTTGCTTAAAGTGATTCATTTTAAGGTGTAATGTAAGATAATATATTATATGAAAGCATATTAAAATTTACATACAATATAACTTTATATATATATATATATATATATATGATTGTGGTGGTGTTATAAATGTTGTATTTTTCTGTTTTACTTTTGTTATAATACATTGGTCAAAACTCACAAAATGTTAATTTGAAGGTTGAGATGGAATTTTGGCCAAATTCACACACAAGAACAACACCAAATTATGTATTTTGTACCATTTCTAATAAAAATATAATTTTACATCCAAAATGAACATTATTCATATTTTGAGAAAATTTGTTATTTGTTCCTTTAAGTGATTCTAATGAGGTGTAATGTTAGATAATATATTATATTATAGCAATTATAATATAACATCATATATTATAATATAATATAGTGTGTTAATTCACACTATAATATGTTTAGCATGATATTGTATAGTTAGTTTGAGCTTGCACCATCATAAATCATAAAATGTTGATTATAATGTTAAGATGATGTAATTTCAATACATTGTTAGGCTTTTGGTTGAAGTATTAAAGGTGCATAAGAGAAGAAATAAGATTTGATGAGAATTCCATGTCAAGGACATGGAGGAGATCTTTAGGGATCACACATGCATTGGACATGACATGTGAGGGTATATGAGGGCATAAGAAAATCTGGGGATAAGGTTTGAATTTGATTTGAATATGATTTGTGGAAAGAAGATGTTGAGATAAGAATCTATAATCCACGGATTAAGATCAAATGACTTTAATTTTTTTTTATTTTAATTGATGTGGAGGCATATCTTAGAGATATGGGCTCAGTCATGATCAGTATATGAACCTTCCACTAGGAAGCAAGTTGTATCCATTTGGGGATTGGGATTTGAGTTTGATTTCATAGATTTGTTTGGGGATGTATCCACTAGGAATAAGAGTTTGGTTGGATTTCTTTGATTTAGACTCTCTTGGGGAGTTGGTTTAATTTGGCTCCACTAGGGAGGTTGGTTTTAATTTGATTTTTTGCTTGACTATTTATATATGATTTGGGGCTCCATTGGGGAGAAGGTGTGATTTAACTCCACTAGGAAAATCATATTGGGTTTAATTTAATGAGTTAATGTATGGACCATGTTGGTATGCATGGACCCACTAAGAAGGGCTATATCGACTTGACCTACCTCAGGTTTACAAATCCAAAGGGATAGTCTGGCTGTGGGGTAGAGCTAGCAACCTAAGGGGTTTCCTTTTGGTGTGCAACAATTGTGCTAAGAAGAAGGCATAGCAGACTTACATCTTCCAAAGTGAAACAATAGTGACTGTTGGATGCAACAAATGACCTAAACTAGGACTGAGTGAATTGGGGACTTATGTCAACTCAAAGTAGTCGAGATTAATTTTATCTTAATTTCATGTGATTTGATATGGTTTTTTTTGGTTTAGTTTGATTTGAATTGAGGGAATATCCTGGGGATGTGAGCTCGGTCAAATTTGATAGATTTAATTTATGGACCATGTGGTGTCGATGGACCCATTGAGAGAAGGGCTATATTATCTCTCAAATTTACAAATCCAAAGGGATAGTCTAAGAGCCTTGGGGTAGAGCTAGCCAACCTAAGGGGTTGCCTTTATGTCTTGATGGTATGCTAGGAAGAAGGAGCACTTACATCTTCTAAAATAGGGAACAACTGGGGTGACTGTTTAGCACAATAAATTGGTGACTTAGTGAGTGAATCTTTGGGGACTTATATCAACTCAAGAGTCAGATTCTATAGGGAGTTTTGTTGCTTCCCTAAAGATAGGATGCACTTGGGAAAAGGTAAGGGTGTCCTCAATCCACAAGTGAATATATATTTGTTTATATGTTTGTGTGGACCTTTGGTGTGAGGGACCACACTAAGAAGGGGCTATGTACCTTGACCTATCTCAAATTTAGACCAAGGAGAATCTACACATCCATGATGGATTCTCCAACCACATGTGGTTCTATGAAAGGGCTATCGATTAGTAACCAGTAGTGTCTAAATGGGGTCGCAAAGGACGTGATCCAAATATAGTGCCCACAAGGGAGGTACTATTAGGGGCGTTATCCTGAGCCTTGGAAAAAAAATTATAGGTGTATGTGGCCAACTCAAGAAAGCATAGTAGACTTACATCTTCATGAGTGGTGTATCCAAGGTGAGAACCAACCAACCTAAGGTGTATCATCCATGAGTGGTGTATCCAGCATAGTGAACCAACAACTAAGGTACTTGCGGTGCAATGATCAATTTGAAAAGAATGTAGGCACAACTTTCCAAGTGGATCATCGGGATAGTCTAATGGAGACAAATGTTATGACTAGAGTGACTACTAAGTGGAGCCCAGGAAGGGCGACCTAGACTTGAAAGTCGGTGGGAAGGGATCCATTGAGACTTATCCTAAACCTCAAATATACTTAGTGAATAAGGCTAATCAGAAGAAAGCATAGCGACTCACATCCTCTTAAACAAAGCCAACATGAGGTAGCTTACCGGCCATGCATTAAGGCCTACCAAACAAATAAGGTGCTCATGGTGTGGTGGCCAAGTAAGGAAGGAAAGCATAGCGACTTACATCCTCCAAAGCAAGAAAATCATGGGTGACACTAGCGGTAGCATTTCAACACTGGCGACTACTAAGTGAGTGTCTTGGGGGGCGTTATCTCAACTTCAGCGAGACAAAGATATGTGTTTGTTTTATATGTTTTTTGTGTTGTTTGTATTTATGTTGTGTTGATGAAGGATAGGATGCCACTTTCGGTTCCTTACACTACCTAAACACATCATGGCAAATTGAAAACAGAATACTTTTAACATAGAAGAGATTGAATTTGAAATGGAATTTTCATTGATGATAATTATTTTCAAACATGATTTATAATATTTCTTTAAGTAGAGCATTGATTGGAAGCATTGGGTGCTCTCCCTTATGATTAATAAGCTGATAAGATCCTCCTTGGTAGGCCTTCTCTATGGAAAGGGCCTTCCCAGTGGGTTCAAACATGCCTCCCATCTTATGACGGGCAATAATGGTCTCCTTAGAACTAAAATAAGCTCTACTTGAAAAGATTTAGGATGACCAACTAACTTGTTGTGAGCTTGAATCATTTTAGCTTTGTACAACTTGAGGTTTCATGCTGTAGCATCTCTCCTCAAACCTTTGAACTCTTCTAACCAACTTGGCATTTTGCTGTTATGATCTTGCTACCCATAGTCCTTAGTGATGGGAGTTGGACTTCTAATGGTAGAACGACTTTGGATACACTAAGGAGAAAGGAGTAAATGAGTTGGAGTTCTATATGTGTGCGGTAGGCCCTGAGGCTTCAACTAACTTGCTCATGCCATTATCACTTATTGTTGTCAAGTGTCTTCTTTAGTATTTGGATGAGAGTTTTTTGTTGAAGGCTTTTACTAAGTCATTTTCCTTGAGTAGTTGATGGTAGAATATCTCAATCTATGTTGTGTCTCAGGAAAAGTTGTTGATCTCGGTGCTCTTGAATGCGGTACCATTATCGATATAATTCATGAGGCACTCAAACTTATATATGATATGGTTCTAAAAATTGGAGCACATGTTGAGTATGACCTCTGAGAATCACCTTCATTTATTTGGAAAAGTAGTTAAGCGGTAAGATGAGCGATGACCCTTGGAAGGAGGATCAATCAACCCACTATGTCGGTACCCCAACACTTGAATGGCCATGAGGCCAATGTAGGATGTAGAATGTTGGGTGGTTGGTGTAGGACCACACCATGTATTTGACATTGGTGGCATCACCTAGCCATATCCATGCAATCTTTGATCATCACGATAGTAGTATCCTAATCTCTTGATCTTGGCTTTCATCTTCAAACAAGATTGGTTGGCTCCACATAATCTTGAGTGTACCTTATGATCTTATGGGCTTTATGCTTGTATAAATAATATAACCACATATGATCAAGATCTAGTACAAGACACCATCCACAAGAGCATAGGAAAGTGCTTTACTTCATCGATGGGCTTGGGACTTCTCTTGAGGTAGTTTTCCTTTATTTAGGTAATCCATGAATGGTTGCCTCAATCTAACTCCTCATCCTTCTTGGCAATGGCACCTCCCCTTCAGAGAGTACTTTTTTATGAGTTCAATATCAATAAGGGATAAGACTTGTCTATTTTTGGACCTTTATTGATATGGACTCATCCTCCAAACATGCCAACTCCTTGAAGCTTGGCTAAAGCATACACTACAACATTCTCTCCTTGAGGAATCTTATAAATGGTAACCTCTAGGATTTGGGCCAACAACTCCATGGTGTACTTATGGTAGTGATGGAGCTTGGGCTTTATAACCTTATAGGACCCAACAATTTGGTTGATAACTAGTAGAGAATCCTCAAAGATGTTGATGTTCTGGATGCTTAGAGTAATGACTCTAGGCTAATCGAGCCTCATATTTGCTTCATTGTTGGTGCAAATTGGATAGATGATATGAGAATCTCATCACATCGCGGTCGAGTTAAGAACTATTCTACCCTACCTTTCAGAATAGTAGATTATGGTTCTTCTCTCCTCTTTGAGAGGAAGGCACCATCAAAGTACATCTCCCAATGGTGAATGCTAGTATCCCCTAAGTTCATGATTTGTTCATCGGAGATCATCTAAGGAGAGTAGGAAGTGGGTGTGTTATAAAAATCTACTAGCTTATCCTTTCCACATGGAGATGAAGGTAATGTCAAACTACGGATCATGGACCATCATGCCAACCATTGGATAGCATTTGGCCATGTCATGAGATACTATAATTATTGATCCTAGAGATTAAGTTCACCTTATGAGGAAGCATGTAGTGTCTATAGCTTTTGGGATGCAAAGATTAAAGCTAGGAAATGCTTCTATGGGTGGATAATTAGCCTTAGATGATAGTTGAGGTAGTAGAGTGCATTTTCCTTCCTTCATCATTGGCCAACAAAGCACCAAAGTCATCTAACATAGTAGTGTAAAGTATGGCTTGCCGGATAGGCTGCTAGAACGGTGGCATCATCGGTAATGCTTGATGTCTTTGAAGGCATGCTCACACTTATCATCCACTTAAACTTGGCATCCTTTTTGACAAGTGCTGAGAATGGCTGACATCTTCATGATAGGTTGGATATAAAGCATCTTAGATACACCAACCACCCTTGGAATGATCTTGAGTTAAAAGGGTGGAATTTCTAATATTTCCTTGATCTTCTCAGATCAATTTTGATTCCAGTGTACAACAAGGAATTTTCTGAAACTACTCGACACTTCGGGTTCATTTTGAGGTTAAATTATCTTAACTTGTTCAAAAACTCTCAGTCAAAGAGATGGTCTTCCTTTTCTCTACTTTTGACCATGAGATCATCGACATAGCACTCAACTTGATGATGAATGAGTTCATGAAGATTCAAGTCATAGCTTTTTGGTATGTAGCAAACATTTTATAGACAATGAAGGCATGAGATGAGGCAATGTCCACCATTAGCTAGATTAGTAGTGGATTCATCTTTTGGACATGCATGCCTTATTTAAATCCCTAAAATTGATGCATATATGAATTTGGCCATTCTTTTTCTTAACTGGGATGAAGTTAGCTAACCAAGTAGGATATTTTTCTTCCTAGATAAAGCCAACATCAATTAGTTTCTTGACTTCATAAATGACATGTTATTCTTTGTCTAATCACATGCATCTAGGAGCTTGCTTGATAGGTTTAGGAGTATGCCCTATTGTTTGTTTATGGACCACTATGTTAGGAGCCAATCAATCATCTCTTCATAACTCCATGCAAGTAGTCCTTAAACTTAGTCAATAGCTAACTAAGTCATTGGTTTCAATTTCATTCAACAAAAAATTGATGTATGGCATGGATCTTCTTGGTTCTAAGTTGATTTCCTTGAGCTCATGATGGTTGACTTGATCTCTTTCAAACTCGGTGCATCTTTGACTTCAAAATCATAGATCATCTAAGTTTCTAAGAATAGACTCCTCATATGAGTTAATGTGATTTGAAAAAACCTATCATTCCAAATGATTGGTGATGACTAAATAGTAATCATCATCATCGATTGGACCCATCTTGAATCTAGTTCAATCTTGATTGAGAGCTTTTTTACATTTGTTCTTCCATATTCTTTCAAGTAGTCGACTTGTGCTTTGACCAAGTATGTGGGATTAACCCTTTCTTTGCTAAATTATGAACACAAGGCAAGTACCAATCAAAAGGTAATTCTATTAAATCTTTATATGAATCATCCTCAGTTCTACATCAACTTCTTGACTTGAGGATGATGCTCCCAAAGAACCTCTAGTCTTCACACTTGGATGACTTAGGGGCTTCTTAACTACCAAACCCTTTTGAGAGGAAAGTGGGGTTAGAGCTAAGGTTCCCAAGCGATGCCTAATTGTTTCACATATAGACTTGGATACCCTTAAGCTTTGCTTTGGAGCTCGATCTACATCTCTATATAGCTCAAGTGTCACCTCAGGAATCTTAGAGAAAGGCTTATGCTAACCAGACTCATCTTATGAACTAGATTCTAAGTCTATATGGATAGCAGGTGTACTCTAGTAGGACATATCTTCTATTGGGTGGCCAATAAGAGGTTTTCCACCCACAGGGCGCCTCTGAGCTGGCTCTTCCTTTGGTGGAGGTGGTCATCCTACCCATATGTTTGAATGGGTAATGAAGCGTGGTGGAATCTGTCAGCTCCACTTCCTCCTCAAGTATTTTCTCCCTTTTTTTTCTTTTTCATTTTCTTTTCTTTTCTTTTCTTTTTCTCTTTCTTTTTTTTTTTCTTTTCTTTTATTTTAAACTTTGGTAGTTTTTGAGAATATATTGATTTTGAGGAGGTAGTAAGCATCCTCATATATGCTACCTCATGAACTATAAATGGCTTGAGATCTCCTTTGACACATTAGATGATCCCACCTCTCATGAACTTCACATTGATGTAGAGAGGATGGAACTATGTTGTTCTCATGTATCCATGGTCTCCCAAAAACAGAAAAAGATGTATCGTCTATAATGTGAAACTTGGCTTGATCTTCAATCATCTATCTCAGCAACACTATGGAGCAAGGCATTGACCTCACTTTTGGAGTCATTCAATCTTCCCATCTTAGACTTAGGAGTCTTCTAGACACTAAGACTTCCTAGTCATAAGACACTTCTAACAATTAGGTAAACACTTAACTAAGCCTAAAGACTTAGAAGGGTTAACCATAGGATTAGGTTATGCCTTAGGGATTAGATAATCCACCTACCCAAATCCAATCCATGTTCACCTTCTCAAACCAAACCTCAAGTTCAATTCAAACATCAAATTCAAATCCAAATCCAAACCCAAATTCCAAAACCAAATGATTGAAGCCCATGATCAAATCCAAACTTGAAACCCTTCCTAAGCCATGACCTATCCATGGACTTAGCCAAATCTTAATCCAAATCAATCCAAAATCAATTGATTTTCTCATAATAAATTTATATCTTCAATCATCTTCTAAATATAAATCAAATCTACATTCAAATGATCAAAACTAAATCAAATTAAATCAAAACCCTTCTAAGCCATATGACTATCCCATGGACTTAGCCAAATCTTAATCAAATCAAGTCAAACTCAATTGATTTTCTCATAAATCAATCATATTTTCAATCATCTTCATAAATTTAAATGAAATATACATTTAAATCATCAAAACTAAATCAAACCAAATCAAAATCCAAACCATGACCCAACTCCATGGACTTAGCCAAATTTCTTCATTCCAAAACCCAAATTCAATTGATTTTCTCATGAATCAATCATACCTTCAATCATATTCACAAATATAAATGAAATCTACAATCATCAAGCCAAACCAAAATCAACCCAAGTCAAACCCAACTTAACACTTTTGACTTGAAATGTTCAAATGAACCAAAACCCATTTGAACTCAAGCCAATTGCAATTGAATTTATATATCAATCCCAAATTCATATATAAACTCAACTAAATCAAACTCAACCCAAAATCAAGCCCAATTGGTCACTTGACCCAAAGTGGCCAATTTGACCTATTTGAGCCAAGTTAATCCTACCCAAATTGGATTGAACCAAGCCCATCAAAACCTCCCATCATGATTGTTGATCACCTAGGTTGATCAATTGTATCCAAATTAGGTCAAACCAAGTCAACTTGGTCATTTGACCAAGTCAACCTTAACATATGAACCCAAACTAGCCAAATTGCAACTAAGCCAAATCCCTTGAAACCTTCATGAGTCAAACCAAACCCAATTGGCCCTCTTGACCCCAAGTTGACCCAAATTGACCTAAAAGACCAAATTGTCAAATCAAAATATAAACCAAATTGATTGCAATGGCTCAAGTTCATTCCAAATTGATTGTTGAACTTGACCAAAGCCATGATTGGACCCAATTGAACCCAATTGACTTTTAGCCCAAATTGACCTAAAGGTTCAAGTTGGCCTAAATCAAAACCAAATCCAAATTAATTGAAACCAAAGCCTATAATCATCTTCAATTGGTCAACTAAACTAAACCAACACCAAGCCAATTTATTTGGTCAAATTGGTCAACCCAACCCAATTTAAATGAATTCAAATGAGCCAAAATAAACCAAACAACCAAAACATGAATCATTTGAAACTTGACCAACTAATTTGACCTAAATGAGTCAAATTGAGCCAAACTAACCAAATCAACTCCAATTGACTTGAAATTTGGGCTAACCCACTTTTGGAATCCAATGCCAAATGATCATTCTACCCTTCGTTCAAGGGCATCACACGAGACAAATCACCCAAGTAAGTGGTCATTTCCATTCCTTGGCTACTCTCCCAATGGTCCACTAGGCTGACACCCACTAACCCAGGGGTGGTTGGGTGCCATGACCCATGGGAGGTGAAATCACCTCACCCCCTCCCATTGGAGCATTTGAAACCCATAGGACACCCATGATTCCTCCTTGGCAACACCTTCACACCTTGACTCATCCTCCTGCCACCCAACTCCAGATGGCGGCACTATAAGCCAAACATCCACCATCGATCAGATGAAGGGGTATACACCCCCTCATTTTACTCAAACACACAAAAATCATTCCTCAAAGCCCAAGCTACCCAAGATGTGCAGCTAGAGCCATTCTAAGCTCCCAAGCTTGTTCCTAGATCAAAAAATGCCATTCTCATCCATCTCAAAATAGGACACTCCCATTTTTGACCTAACTTCCCCATTTCTCCATCAACTCAAATTAACTTTGTGCACACCTTCCCTAGGCCTCAGCAAGAATGAATCATCTCCCAAGCTTAGCACTAGAGGTGGGACTTGATCAAAGCCAAATCATGTTCATGGCCTTCAGTGAACATCAGGAATTGATCCAATTTTGCTCAAGGGCTTCATCTCCACTAGATGAAGCTTCCTCAATCACATGAGCTGCCAATCTTGAGCTCAATGAGGTATGCTTCCAAAACTAATCCTTAGGAAAAATGGGTTGGAGCTTTTTTGAAGAAAACTTGCATCTCATGTGATCTTGACCATTGGATCCCCTTCGATGTGAAGGTGTGGGATCCTTTTTAGTTGATCCGAGCTTCGAGCTTGAATCAAGTGAGCAATGGTAGACTCCATTCTCCCTCACTCATGTGGTTAGATCATGCATTGTCCATTCGCATGATCAAAATGGTCATGATTAGATCCCTAGATCGATCGATTTAATCTATTAAGCTAGGATTAATCATAGCCATTGATCTTAAATGGATGGGCAGAAAGCGCACCACATGTAGGCTGAGTCGATAAGTTTTAAGTAGCCAATCTTATGCGCCACATGAAAAGTGCATACATGCTTGATAGGCTTTAGTAAAGCTTAATTAATCATTTTTAATGGCTAAAACTTTTAAAAAAATCATAAAAATCATAAAGAAATAAAAATGCAAATAAATACTCATTTTAAAGGTATTTTTTTGGAGGAGAATTAATTAAAAATGATCTTAACTAATTTTTAGTAATTAAAGTTTAATTAAGGTTTAATTACAAAATTAATTAGCTTAATTACTTAATTACTTGAGCAATTAATCCCAAATTTTGGGTTAATTTAATGGGATGACCTCTACCTCCCATGATTTTCTTGGGATTTATTGCTCACTTAATTAGAAAATTGACTAATTAAACCTTAACTACTCTTTTAATTTAATTAATGATTAATTAATCCCATGAATAGTAATAAATTAGTTAATTAAGTTTATTAATCATTGTTCAACATTAAGTGAACTAAGGAATAGGTTGGGACCCCTTTTCCCCAAGTTCATTTCACCCTATTTTAAAATGAAATTAATTAAGATTTAACTAATTAATTAAATCACTTAATCAAATTGAAATCATAATCACATCCTTAATTAATTAAATCATAG